>JBANCY010001085.1:0-10229 GCA_037040045.1 Phorticella flavipennis | reverse complement strand
CTTCAGTGAAGGAAGCAGAAATAAAGGACAATAGTGCTTCAGGCTTTGACCCCATAGGTTTGTTATGGCCATAGAATTATAACTGAGCTAAGAGTGGAGTGGGGCCTCAGTGGATCAGAGGTAAGCGCATTGTTCCGCCAAACAAGAGGTGCGAGTTCGAGTCCTGCTCATGTCAATAGACATGACCCTCCTAGAAACCCTCCTAGGTTGTGGCGTAGGATTTGAAATTCACCCACGTGAAACAAAGTTCTTCAGTGAAGGAAGCAGAAATAAAGGACAATAGTGCTTCAGGCTTTGACCCCATAGGTTTGTTATGGCCATAGAATAATAACTGAGCTATACAGAAACTACCTTATTAGTTGTTTGCTCCCAGAGAATCCATAGCAAAAGTTGCTAAACTTCAAACGCCAGCTGAGCTGAGATTTTATGGCAAACTCTACTCTACTTCTAAAATACCCTATTATAACCATTAGCACTCTGCGTAGGGTATAATGTAGTCACAACGTCACTGACACTGCCCTTGGGCCATGTATTACAAATCGGTTTAAACGGCTGCCAAAGAACAAAACGGATGTCAACACAGCGGCAGCGGGAGGAGTTATAACAACAACAACAACAACAACAACAACAACAACAAAAGCCCAGAAGTCGCGCTAAAAAGGGTTAAAATTTATGATTATTAAACCATGCCTCGAACTCTGAACCCTCAGCCGAAGCCAGTGAAAGCCAACGGCAAAGCGGCGACAAACGCGGAAAGCTAAAAAATAACAAATTTATCATGAACAAGCCAAAAAAGGCCAAAAAGGCTGAGTTCGGGAGGAGCAAACCAGCTGCGGAATATTGAATTGTTGCTCACCGGATGGTTCGGAGTAGTAGGAGAAGGAGAGACCAGGAAGCTGAAGAAAGTGCAGCGCATTGTTGTTGTCAAAAAAAGAAAAACCGTATAAAATAAACACATGAATATTTATGGCAGACAGCGAAGGAACTGTTGGAATATGGAAAGAAAAAGGAAGCATCCTACGGAAGGGAGCAGGAGCTGTCAGACCTTAGAAAGAAGAAATCACATTCGCGAGCAGATGATATTTTTGACACGCGCCATTTGTCAGCGAAAACAGCGAAAGTGCTTCAAAAAATCGAAGAGGAATGTGCAGAAGTTGAATTTAATTTGAAGTTTGAAAGTAATTGAAGGTATTTTATTATATGGCTATAGCAACCCTATTGGTCCACAGCCTGAAGCATTATTTGACATTATTTCTTCATTGAAGAACTTTTTATACCCTGATCCCACTTCAAAATTGGTGTGAAGGGCATAATAGTTTTGTTGGAATGTATGTAACAGGCAGACCGACTCCATAAAGTATATATATTCCTAATCAGCATCAATAGCCGAGTCGATTTAGCCTTGCCGGTATGTCTATCCATCCGTCCGTCCGTATGAAAGCATTGATTTTCGAGATTATAAGAGCTAGATACTTCAAGCTTGGCATGTAGATCCGTGAATCCCCTTCGCCCGATAATCGATAAAAACGATTTTCGATAAAATGGCCATAACTTTTGGATTTATAGAGCTATCGCCTACAAATTTGGTATATAGGGTCATAATTAGAAACTGCAGAATGAAATTTCCCAATATTTTGATACACCCCTCCATTTTCCTGGAAACTGACGAAATGTGTATAGCAGCCACAAATTTTATACAAGAGTCATGAAATTTGGTATGTGGGTGCCCATAGATATTATTATTATTATATGGCCATAACATCCCCATTGGGTCAAAGCCTGAAGCACTATTCGTCTTTCTTTTCTTCTGCTTCCTTCACTGAAGATTTTTGTTTTTACGTGGCTAGGAGGGTCATGCTAAGTAAATGGTTGGGACTCGAACCCACACCTCTAGTTTGGCGTGCGCTATCCACTGGTCCACCGAGACCCCCTGTGTGTGTGTAATTGCTTAAACTTTAAAGGGACGAGAGCCCAATTAAAACAGATTTGCCATAGAAATTTTAGGCATGGGCTTTACATGATGCTAAAGCTACCTCTTAAATTGCAAATGGGCAATGGGCATTAGGCGAAGTGTTAAAATTATGATCCGTTAAGTGTCTAAATAAGCACAGCCAAGCCATGGTTGCTACTGCCATAAACTGGATGGAGTTGGAGCTGAAAAGATGGAGTACAAAGATGGGGCGTTGAACGGTGAATGGTGGCTGGGGGTTGGGTACTGGGGCATGGGGCATGGGGCATGGGGGTGTTTAAGGGCAACGAGCTCGACTGAGGGTTGTCCATTTCCAACTTCCGAGTGTGTATTTAAAATGTCATTTTGTTGTCAACCTCAGACTTCTTGTCTTATGTCAAATTATAATTATGGCGCCATGCTACTAACGACATTAACACAGCCCCCCGTTCGGCTTGTCTTCCTGCTGCTGGTGGTGTCAGTGTGTGTGTGTGTGTGTGTGTGTGTGTGTGTGTGTGTGTGTGTGTGTGCGACACATATACATATACACTTACAGCGTGAACGGAACCCTTGTTAAGAGCTCAGTTCCTTTGGCCTCGTCCTTTTCTTCATTATCAGCATCGAAAGTTAAAATGCAGGCAACAATTTCTATTACTCTTGGCAAAATTGTAACGTTAAACGTTTGAAAAACTTTGTTTTAAAATCACTTAACTTTTCCACACACACACACACACACACACTTGTACACAGACACAAACATAATGAATTTGAATGTTTGTCCTGTCTGACTGACTGTTTGGCCAGCCAAAGGGGCCGTATAACTTCAAGATTTTCATTGAAGATGTTCAAGGACGAAAATCTGTCTGCTCAAGAGATTAGTCCAAAAGTTTGAGAACTAAAAGTAAAGTCTCACTGTTTCAAAGTTCTTAAGGTTTATAAGGTACTAATCTTAATTTGGCAGATTTCAAAATCTCATATACGAAAGATTTAGGATTTAAGATTTAACCCAACTAAGGTCTAGGGGTCTTGGTGGACCAGTGGATAGCGCACTGTTCCGCCAAACAAAAGGTGCGAGTTCGAGTCCCACTCATATCGATAGGTTTGACCCTCCTAGAAAAACTAGATTGGGTTGTAGGATTTGAAATTCACCTACGTGAAACAAAGTTCTTCAGTGAAGGAAGTAGAAATAGAGCAAAATAGTGCTTCAGGCATTGACCCGATAGGGTTGTTATGGCCATATAGTGAAGGGCCTCGGTGGACCAATGGATAGCTCACTGTTCCGCCAAACAAAAGGTGCGAGTTCGAGGGCCGCTAATGTCGATAGGCTTAAACCTCCTAGAAAAACTAGGTTTTCATGAAGGAAGCCAGAAATAAGGGAAAATACTACTTCAGCATTTGACTCAATTGAGTTGTTATGGTCATATAATAACAATAACTAAGTTCTAAAAAACATTTCCTTTATGACGGACAATTAAGGACGAATTCTCGTTGGAAAACTGATGGGAAATTTTCAAAAATATTTTGCTCTGAATAAATTTTAAGTACGGATTTACGGAGCACTGTACAAAGCCCGTCTCCAGTAGATAATAGTTTAAATTTTGGAAAGAAACAGAGAAATAGAGAAAGGGGGAGGGCAGGGAGAGGGAAAGCCAGATTGTGCCAGTGTGTTGTCCTGCGTCCTGTGTCCTTTGTAAAGGGTGCAAAGCTTTCTCTGTCATTGTCGTTGTCGCCTTTTGCAAAGTGGTGATAATTTTTGCTTTGTTGTGAAAATGACAACATTTTAGCCGGGCGCATTGCTTGAACTTTCCCAACTTTTAGCTGGGGCAATAGTAGGACACCCGACTCTACCCACTTCCCACTCCCCACTGCCCATTTCCCGCAATCCCGCACTCCGCACTCCGCCGCACCTCGCAGTGCCGTCAATTTGGCTTGCAGCGGACGCGACTTGTGTCGACTTTTAATGGTTTTCATCTTATTAGCAGGAAAGTTCTTTGTCGCCGTTGTTGATGTCACTGCTGCCACGCCCAACTGCCCTTAAATTTTTTAGTCGACATTGCACAAAATGGCTAAAATGGCTAACAGCAACAGCAACAGATTTATTCGCAATTTTTGCTCATTTGGCGAAAGCCCCTTTTGTCTTAGCCACTTTGTGTGTCCTCCAGACTCCAGACTCCAGACCATCTACTGCAAATGCCCGCCCCCTGCGCCGTTCTCGTTAGTTTGTTGACATTTGGTAGAGCTACACAGACCCCGAACCACACCCACACCCAAACCCAGACCCAGACCCAGTCCCGGACCCCGACTTAGACCAAGACTCGGGCAGAGGCACAGGACCTTCTGCAGCAGGCTTGTTGTTCGCTTGTTGCTTGCTCCATCTGAGTCTGAGTCTGGGTTTTACGGAGTGGTTCGGGGAAAGTCGCTAAGGGCGCATAATTAAAAAAGTTTCATTTCATTTTGTTGGTTTTCTTGGTTCGTTTCGCCTGTTTATGTTCATTTGTTTTCTTGTGTAGGTTTCTTGGGGTTTTTCTTCATCTTCTTCAGCTTCGTCTTGGTCTTCTATGCCTCGAAGCGGGCAACATTTTGTTTTGTTTAGTGCCAAGCGGTGGCGAGATTGAGAGATGGGAGAGGTGATTGGGGCATGGGGCATGGGGCATGGGGCATGGGGCATGGGGAATACGGGTACAAGGTTGCCGTTATGCTAATGATTCCCCACTTTCAAGCGTGTTTTCCATGCTTCGTTTAATTTAATATTAATCTAAGAAGTTTATTTGCTCTTTGCCTGTTGTTGCGCAGGATATGGCATCCATTAAAACCGAAAACTAACAAATGAGTTATGGTTTTACAACATTATATTTAGATTTTCTTGAAGAATTACATCATATCTGAAGACAACTGCTTGAAATATATATGAATTTTGGGCTAGTAATGGCTATGGATGGTTACACTAGCTCTTAATTTGTGAGGGATCGTAGGATAAAATTTGCATAGACAAATCCAACAGAATATGATAATAGAGGCCTCGGTGGACCAATGTATAACGCACTGTCCCGCCAAACAAGAGGTGCGAGTTCGAGTCCCGCTCATGTCGATAGGCATGACCCTCCTAGTAAAACTAGGCTGTGGCGTAGGACTTGACGTAAAGGAAGCAGAATAATGGAAAATAGTGCTTCAGGCTTTTACTCGATAGGGTTGTTATGACCATAACAATAATGACAATTGAATAGTCTAGTCTATAGTTTACACATAGGGTGTTCACGTAGTGTTGCATCGTTGCAGAATTTCAACCCCTCCAACAATAATTTGTATGGAATCTGATTTGCAAAGAGAACAAGACCCCGAAACTTGAATACGAAAATCGTTGGAACGTTGCAGAATTTATAAGTGTTAAATTACTTTCATGAATTGTTTGGAGTGCTCTACCTTCCACTTTTAAAAGTCAAAATATCTCTAAAATTACTCTCACAATAGGAAACAACTCGAACAGTTGACAACCGTCAAGTAATTTTGCAACGCTCTTTCGTCGTACACTCGAAATGGGGTCTTCACGTCAGCAGTGTTGCAAATAATCTCTTTTGCAATGATGCAACACTACGTGAACACCCTGATAATAGTCTAGTTAGGACCTGACTTTTGGTCGAAACCAATTCGTTTGCGTTGTTTAGAGTGCAAATTTAGCACTTAAAATCTTGGTTCTATCAATCATAAAAACACCATTATTATAAGCAGTCTCTTCACCAGAATTTTCTTCAAAACGCCAAAAGGCAAAACTTAACTTAAATTGGGTTTGTGGCTCGTTACTTGACATATTTTTTTAGAATCAACAAATATTTCTTCACGCTGCCAAGGAAATGCCTTGCCATGAAGTCAAACAACAGGTCAAAATATAAACTTACGAAAAAAAAAAAAAAAACCAAAAAGTATATCATTGTTTGGCCCCCAATTTCTTGGCATTTCCTCGTCTTCCCAACTCTTAAGACTCACTTATTTTTGTTGATTAACTCAAGAGTTTCGGCATCCCGAAAAGCTCTTGCGCCATGAATTTTGTATTTGCGCTCTTAATGGGCCGCCAGCTGGCGGTAAAAGTAAAATGCGAACCCCCAAATCAATTTCCGAGCAGCCAATCCCAATGCCTCGTCCCCCCTACCACTCTACCACTCAACCACTCAACCACTCTACCAGTTTCAGGCACAGTCCCGGTCGCAATCCCATTCCAATTCTTCCCACATTCTTGTTTTGAAAAGTTTGCACGGCTTTATGAATATTCCAAATATGCATGGCCGAGTTCATAGAGCGTTCCGAGTCAATTGTGGGCGTTATGACAACCCTGGAATTGCATGGTTGCGCGGTCACAATGTTTGTCGAATGCTATTTAATATTGCATTTTAGCTCTAAGCGGGAAAGCTGGCAATCAACCCAGAGTGGACTGCGGCTAAGGGACTATATGAAGTCGTCGCATCCTCCATTTGTTTGACATTCCAGTTTTATATTACGATCGGGGCGTGCATATTGATTCTAATTATGGCGTATAAAACTAGAAAGTAACTTTTGCCCAGTGCTCACAGTTTCCTTTCCACTCTAATTGTCATATTTAATAAGCTATAGTGGTACTTCAGGGTGGTTCGATGATTCCTACGATTTATATATATTTAATGATGTGTTTTACACTTTCTTGTAGGTAAAAGCTTTACGTTGACAATCGTCATCTCAACGAATCCCATACAGATTGCCACCTATACGAAGGCCATAAAGGTGACCGTGGATGGGCCAAGAGAACCACGTTCCAAGGTTCGTCATCCGGGTTTTCATCCGTTTGCCTTTGGACCACAGCGCTTTGGTCCAGATCCACTTATGGCCGGATTGCCCTTCAAGTTGCCAGGTACGTAAGCCTCCATTTAAACCATCTAAAACAGGGCATGGAGCTGGGGCAGGAGCTGGGGCAGGGACAACGTTGGCGACCGATAAGCCTGAAGCAATTGTTGGTCGTTAGGGCAGGTATTAATGTCGGGTAAATTGATTGGATAGGCGTATAGACGCGATTAGGCCTTACAAAGGTGATTTGTAAATTAATATGCCTATTAAAAGGGTTGAGCTCAGATGAGCTAATACTTACCTGGGGGGCCATTTCGGGTTAATTCAGCATACAAATTTGATAATCAGATATCAATAGAAATTTGCTTTGGGTCAGATTACAAATGGTAATAAAGGATAATACATATGAGCTTCAATAGCTTACGTTAAAACGATTTTGTCGAAAGATATATACAGATTAATATAGTATAATATTATTAATATATCTACCTGGACATTTTATCTAGACATAAAATCTATCCCCAAAGGGACAATCATTAAGTTTTTTGATTTAACTTGAGAGTTTAACTTGGTTGAGATGGATTGAAAGTCTATCAATGTAGTTGCTGCTGAACCTCCGGACTTCCTCTGCTACTCAAGAAATCTTTAAAATCTTAGGGAATTCCTCATTGGTGGTGAGAAAGTGCGCTCCAGTGATAATTCTTAAGGCCCTGTTTTGGAAAAACTGTAAATTGGCGTGTTCGAGTTCGAGGCAATGCCCCAAAGCCGAATTATATCAACCATATCAACACTTTCGGTTCAAAGCCTGAAGCACTATTTTCCTTTATTTCTGGCTTCCTTCACTAAAGAACTTTGTATCACGTGGGTGAATTTCAAATCCAACGCCATAACCTAGTTTTTCTAGGAGGGTCATGCCTATCGATATGTGGGGGCCTCGAACTCGCACCTCTTGTTTGGCGGATCTATCTAGCGCTATCTATGGGTCTATCGAGGATCCCGAAGACATATCTTTTATTATTTGGCTATAAGAACGCTATCGGGTCAAAGCTTGAAGCACTATTTTTCTAAATTTCTGCTTCCTTCACTGAAGAACTTTGTTTTACGTGGGTGAATTTCAAATCCAACGCCATAACCTAGTTTTTCTAGGAGGGTCATGCCTATCGATATGTGGGGGCCTCGAACTCGCACCTCTTGTTTACCGAAACGCTATCCACTGGTCGATCGAGGCCCCTCACTATACGGCCATAACAACCCTATCGGGTCAAAGCCTGAAGCACTACTTTTCTTAGTTTCAGCTTCCTTCACTGAAGAACTTCGTTTCACGCGGGTGAATTTCAAATCCAACGCCACAACCTAGTTTTTCTAGGAGGTCAGCCCTATCGATATGAGCGGGCCTCGAACTCGCACCACTTGTTTGGTGGATCTATCTAGCGCTATCTATTGGTCCATCAAGGCTCCCGAAGACATATTAAATTAAAAGAGCAACACGCTTTCCAGCCTAAAATACCATCTGTGGCAATGGCATATAATTGTTTCACTTGTTCCATTTGTGCGCTCCAATCGTTCGAATGGAACAGGAATCTATGACAGGATTCGAGCTATCATTAACACCCTGAAGACATTAGCATAAGGATGGTGACAAATGAGCAGACAGTCAGGCGCACGGGCCTTTTGACAGGCGTGCAAACAGATTCGCTCTGCCTTTTTGTCAACTCGCGCTGCAAGTGTGTGTCCCATTTATGCGCTCATAACGCACACACACACACAAGGACACACACACACACAGACAGTGTCACAATAGATGCGACAATTATATAACAAAACAACAGCTTGAAAAATCCATTAAAATGATTTTAATCCTTTAACGAGTCACAAAACGTCAGCAGCCTCGACTTCGACTCGCACATTTTAAGGATGCGCGCATTGAACATCCTTCAGGGTGTGGGTAAGGGTAAGGGTAAGGGTGAGGGTCCAACCCCTCGAAAAGCCGAGCAACTCACACCACAACCCTTAGCGGCGGCAGCAGCAGGCATCGCCTTAAATTATTTTAAAGTCCTTCGCCGCGACTGTTCCAACAATAAACACGCGATATAACCAGATTGCGAACAAGGATAACGACGGCAAGGACACGCCGAATGACTGGGAGAAACGCCGGCAGCGCAGTCGGCTGCGACGACAACGTCGCCTGGTGAACAAATCTCGTTTGATATGCTTTGATTTTATTAAAATTTAACAATTTCACTATGAAATTTATGAGCCAAACGAGGCAAGTGGATGAAACAAATGGACTTGGGGTGCTTCTGTGCCCCCTCAACCACCCAACCCCCTCCACCCCTCTCCAAACCATATGCTCCTTCAACTTAGAAGTTGAGCAATCTATTTTCAATATTACTAACGAAGTAATATTGTAATTATTTAACAAAATAAATAATTTTATAAATCATTCTAAGGAGTTCATTAAAATGTGTGAACTTAAAACAAGCCCAAAATGTCTTGGACTTCTATTTTTATAAGCTGAACCCATTTGAAAAATGGGAGTTTGGATACGAGTTTGTTCCACATTTGCCCCCTTCGCCCGATAATCAATAAAAACGATGGAATTTATAGAGCACTTATAGAACAATCAACACCAAAATCGGTATATAGGGTCACAATTAGAAACTACAGAATGGAATTTCCCAAAATTTTCATTTTCTATTTTCCTGGAAAGTGACGAAATGTGTATAGCAGTCACACATTTTATGCAAGAGTCATTCAATTTAGACACCATACAATAAATGGCATCCAAATTTTTTTCCCATCCCAATTTGGTCCCCCCTAAATTAAATAAGTGCTTATATTTTCTACAATCCTTATATTCGAATTCCAGAATATATCTGTATGACAATGACAAACAATGAGTATGACAAGTATCTTAAACCAATCCTGAAAATTTCAGAAGGATCGGATAATTAACACCGAAGTTATTCGCAATGGAGGCCAAGAAGTCACGTATGGCCGACTGAGCGTCGAGGGTGTAAGGGTGTAACTGTGTGACTGCATTAGGCGAATGTAATGGTATTCCTCGACTGGAATCAGGGTATATCCGTAGTCGAGATCTCTACTGCACCACTCTATCTTGTTTATTATTTACCCGTTTTATGCATGTTTATTATTTTTATACTCCTAACGACACAAAAAATATATTCACTTTGTACTGCACTTTGTACTGAATAGACGAAAGTATCGTAGACCTGGAAATATACATTCAGAATGTCCAGGACGTATACAATAAATTGATTTTTCCATATGCGTCTGTAGAAAACAGAGCTTTAGAGCTAACCTAATTAAATTTTTGGCTTCTATATTATAGATTAATGTGTCATATTGGGCCTCGGTGGTCCAGTGGATAGCGGACTGTCCCGCCAAACAAGAGGTGCGAGGTTCGAGTCCCGCTCATGCCTTTAGGCATGGCCCTCCTAGAAAGACTAGG
>JBANCY010001084.1:0-14439 GCA_037040045.1 Phorticella flavipennis | reverse complement strand
AACAACAACACACACAACAACAACACACACAACAACAACACACACAACAACAACACACAACACAACACCAACACACACAACAACAACACACAACACAACACCAACACACACAACAACAACACCAACACACACAACAACAACACCAACACACACACAACACAAACAAGACAACACCAACACACAAAACAACAACAACACACACAACAACAACACACACAACAACAACACACACAACAACAACACACAACACAACACCAACACACAACACCAACACACACAACAACACAAGCAACACAACACCAACACACAAAACAACAAGAACACACACAACACACACAACAACAGCACACACAACAACAACACACACAACACCCCCACAAACACACCACACCAACACACACACAACACACATGTATAACACACACACACACACCCAACACATTGCCCCAAAATGTGCACTTGGTTTATGGCGTTTCTTCGGGTTTATCAACAAGTCTATTTATAGTGCCTGCGCCTCGGGAAGTGTTAAAACTGAAGTAATACGAAATTTTGCTGTGGGTGTCTTGCATTGACTCTCCCCTCTCCCTCTCCCTCTCTCACACACACACACACTGCTCGCCCGGCTGCTGCTGCTCTGCCGCCCTCCACACGCCTCCTTTGCCCGCCTGTTGGTCTTACCACTCCCACCACACGCCCAGCTCACCCACACCGACGCCCAGAACACGCCCTGTCCCGGCCCGCCTTCATCATCTGTTGTTAACTCCTGCGGCTGCATTTGACTTTTGGTTTCTTCTTTGGGTTTTTTCCTCTGGTTTCCCGATATGGCAATAGGTTCTAAGGGTTAACACTAGATTTTTTTTGAAAATTGGAAAACTGTGAAATCTTTATAAAGTTTACTCATCTTTATAAAGTGTGTTGTGGGTTGTGAAGAGCTGCTGTGCTGCGTAGTTTTTGAATAGACAATTGGAGAAATTTTCGAAGATTTTGGAACTATTCCGAATCGTTTACAGAACTCTAAAGTTTGAAGAAAGTACAAAATTGTTTGGTGTAGTATATGAACTTATTGGGAAAGGACTTTCAGCATGTAACAATTCTCAGAATACCAAATTTTGGGGAAAGTTAAGAATATACTATCTATCTACCTATCGGCTAGGGGTCTTTAGTATTATAGCTAAATGTGCAAACTATGACAATTTTCAGCACTTCAAAATTTGGGTAAAGTTGAATTTTGTAAGGGCCTCCAAATTTACGGCTGAAAGTTGGAGGAACTCTAATCTTTTTTGGAACAACAAGCTTTGGGGAAAAGTTATATGTTATATGCATTTTAATAGAAGGAACAATTTTCGGAAACACAAAGGGTTTCAGAGAAAGTTTAATATTATATGTATGAGACCTATAAATTCACCGGTTATAGGCCTTAAAAATTACAGCTATAAGGGAAGGATAAAAATTTGCAAAACTCCAAAGCTTGCGGAAAAATTGAATATTATTTGGTTTAATATATTAACTTATCAGTTATAGGTCTATAAATCTATAGCTAAAAGTAACAAATGTAATAATTTCCAAAACTGCAAAGTTTGGGAATAGTTCTAATTGGATTTTATCCAATTGTACCAAAACCCAATCGGTGAAATTTGGGTTTTGGAAAAATTGATTAAATTTTCCACAAACTCTATAGACAAAAGTCTTTATCTACCAAATTTCAAAGATCAACACAAAATATGCTCTCCCCATGGTTTTTGAATTTCGGAATTTAAGCATCTTTTTGAAAAATATGTGTAAAAAAATATCTTATCTTTTGCATACTTTTGACCATACTGTCAGATAGAAATCTTTTAAAAATATGCTCTGTCTTTGGTTCTTCAGTTCCAAGTTTAAATATTCAATAAATTTTTGAAAATCAACTCAAATTATTTGCTCTCTTTTGTTCTTTAGTTTCTGGGTTAAATGCCAACTAAATTTTTAGGATCCACTCTAAAAAAAAAAAGATTTCATCGAGCCTGTAAGCTTTAGAAGCTATCATTACGTTTGCATCATTTCCGATCATACTGTCAGATAGACATCTTTATTGATCTCAAAGTCTGCCTTGTGTCGGGATCTTGAGTAGCAAGTTGAAATATCCACTAGATTTTCAGTGTAAACTCAAAATATATTCTCTCTTTATCTATTTATTTGGGCCCAACTTAGGATCAACTCAAAATATATCTTGGTTTCCTGCCCTAAACACCCACAACATTTAGGGGGTGCTCAAAATATGTCAGATATATTTAGAAACTAGCTTATCCTTTGACTTCTGACATTATATAACAGAGAGAAATAATTCCTAGAAGCTTAAGAGGATAACATAAAGTAAGAATTTCCGGAAAAACCATAAATTAGAATGCACAATTAAAACTGCCAAATTTTGTGCAAAATTTTCATTCAGAAAATTCCTTGAAAATTTCATCAAAAACTCGAGCAAAAATAGTTATTAATTCGGCAGAATTTTACAGTCTCTGTAAGAGTTGGTTTTATATTTGGAAGAGCTCTATGTAATACCCAAAGCATGATATGTCACATTTCCTTTGAACATAGAAATTAGGCAAAAATTCTTGGAAGAACCGAGTGGGTGGGGGGCGCAAAAGGACATATAGAGCTTAAACGCTTTGAAGCCAACTTTTGTGTTTATTTAAAGAGCGTTTAAGGAGGTTTTTGGAGTTTAAGAGGTCTTTAAGGGGTTGAATAGACTTGGGTAGGGGGATGCTTTGTGTGTGCCTTGTGAGGGCTGATTTGGAGAGGGTGTAGAGTTGTTCAAAGCTCGGGTTTACTGTTATACAGCTGATTAGGCTGTTACTTAACCAATTTTTCGGGCACATGTGTTCCCGGGGATATTGTTAGCCTGTTGCCAATTAACGCTTTTGGGGGGACAGGGGATAGCAACCTGTTGCTATATAAAACATATATAATCCAAAGAGGTAAGGTGTGTGGGGGGGGGGGGAGGTTAATCCTCTCAGTCCCTGCTAAAAATGACTTTGAAAAGGCAAAAAGATTATTAATAATTCCCTTGAATTTTGGCTCTATGTCTGTCTGGGGCTTTTCGCACGAAATCTTATCAGAGGGGGAGGGGGAGGGGTAAGGGCACCGGAGGCAACCCCTCATTAAAAATATTTTCCCCAGTCACAAATGTCGCTTATTAGGCTCAAATTTCCTGGGAAAAAAATAAAATATCGAATGGATGAAATAAATTGCAATTTTCTTTATAATGAGCAAATGACATAGAACTGGTTTGATTGATTGATTGATTGACTAATTGACTGATTGACTGACTGATTGTTATCCTTATTATGTCCCAATTTGTGCGTCGCACGTCTGGCAGCTTTCAAGGATTTAATAATAGCTCCTCTTAACTTTTGTATAGAAGTTAAGCTTATCCCTAAATGCAGTCGATTGTTGACCGGGTAAGCTAACTGTTAACAAAGCTTTTGCTTTTCCATTTCCCATTTCCTCTTCTGGCGCTTCTGTCACTGCCGCTGCTGCCGCCTCTGCCTCTGCCACCGCCGCTGCCACCGTCTCTGCCTCTGCCTCTGCCTCTATTACTGTCTCTGCCACCGTCTCTGCCTCTGCCACCGCCACTGCCACCGCCTCTGCCTCTCCCTCTGCTTCTATCACTGTCTCTGCCACCGTCTCTGCCTCTGCCTCTATCACTGTCTCTGCCACCGTCTCTGTCTCTGCCACCGCCGCTGCTACCGCCTCTGCCTCTGCCTCTATCACTGTCTCTGCCAACGTCTCTGCCTCTGCCACCGCATCTGCCTCTGCCTCCTTCGCTGGCTTTGGCTTTGGCTTTGACTTTGGCTCTGGCTCTGCCGGGGGGCACTTGGGCTGCGCAGCAGCTTTGGGTTCTGCGGGAGCTTTTTTGCCAGAAAGCCCTTTTTTGCCCTGTTGTTGTTGTTGTTGCCCCGTGCAAAGTCTGCCCAGCTGTCAGACACCCGTTAGATTGCAAATGGTTTATTTTGTAGATTTGATAAGAAACAGTTACCATTTGTGTTGATAATGAATGACAACAACAACAACAGCAACACCACCGACAACAACAACTACAACTACTACAATAACAACAACAACAACACCGCCGAGCGCCAGTGCAACAAAGTCAACAAAGCATCTCCCCCCCCCCACACACACACACACACATCACGCCCTGCCCCGCCTCGCCCCGCCCGACGACCGACCGACCGCCCATAGCGCACGACGACGCAAAGCTTGGGAGAAAGAGCAACCGCTTCGTGTCTAAAAAAGCTCCGTCGGGCGTGCTCGTCGCAGTCGTCGGGCGTGTTCGTCGTCGTCGTCGCCGCTCGTTGAAAGTGCAAATTAGAGATGAGCGAAAATAAAAAAAAAAGCAAGCAAAAAGAAGTCAAATGTTATTATGCGACTCTTAGTGATGCGCCAAAGTCAATAAGACAATTGCGCGTCTGTTAGAGATGGCAAAAATTGCAATTGCGCAAATTGAATTAAAGCCAAGTGGATTAAACTTTTCCATGAATGCAAATTTTTAGAGCTGCGCAAAAAGCACTTACTGTGATCACTATTATTATTACCATATGCGCTTAACAACCCTTTCGGGTCACAGCTAGAAGCACTATTTTTCTATGTTTCTGCTTTCTTCCTATGCCACAACCTAGTTTTTCTAGGAGGGTCATGCCTATATCGACATGAGCGGGACTCGAACCTCGCACCTCTTGTTTGGCGGTACAGTGCGCTATCCACTGGACCACTGAGGTCCCTTGATCACTACTTTGTCACATTATGCTCAATATTCACTGTTTTGCATAAGTAGTGACTGCGATCAAAGCTTAAATATTGTGCAAAAATCACTATTTTCAGAAGAGTTGACTGTGATCACAACAGCAACTGTCACATTTTGCGTAAAATTCACTGCTTCCTGTGATCACATTGCGATAAATTCACTGTTTTTTTATAAATAGTGAGTATTGTCACAGTTGTAACCATCACATTTTAGGGAAAATTCACTGTTTTGCATAAGTTGGGACTGTGATCGAAGCTCTAGCTGTCACATTTTACGCAAAATTTACTGGAGTGACTATGAACACATTTTACGCATGATTAATTGTTTTAGACAAATGGTAACTGTGACTGTACCTGTAACTGAGACATTTTGCGCGAAGTAGTGCTGTGATCACATCTGTAACCTTAACATTTTGTGCAGTCACTGCGCGATCAAAGCTGTGACTGTCCCATTTTGTATAAAATTCACTGTGATCGCAGTGGTAATTGTTACCTTTTGTGAAAAAATCACTGTTTTACACAAGTAGTTCCTGTGATTATAGCTTTAGTTGTTACAGTTTGTGCAAAAATCACTGTTTTGCACAAATAGTAACTGTGATCAAAACTCTGTTAGATTTTACAGAAAATGTTTCCTACAATGTACCACATTTTGCTACAAATTCACTGTTTCGTCAAGTAGTGACTTTGATCTGACTGTCACTTTCTTCGAAAAATGCACTGTCAATTTTGATCGTTTATGGAGTTTTATGCAAATCCTGAGGAAAGCATTTGTTTGAGATATATTCGATACTTTAAAATACTTTCAAATAGTGAGAACAGGGACAGTCACTCTTCAAAAATAGTGACAATTGCGTATTTTAATCAAGATTTTAGCATATATACAAATATGTCGCTATTAAAAAGTCGTCAAAGCTGAGATCGTTAGAGATAATAGCAGGTTTAGTGCGAAATTTTAGAGATGAGTAATTATTTTGCAAATTAACTACAGTCACTAGACAAAAGATCGTGTGGACGTGTAAGAACGAGGCTTTTAACGTGTTCAAAGAGGAAGTGGACGGAATTGCAAATTCAATATTTAGGAAGAACGAGTTTTTCATTCGTTAATATAAAAGGGAAGTGAAGAAATATCGTATAAGAACGAGATTTTCAACACGCTAAAACAGGAAATAGGCGGATGGACGTGTAAGAACGAGGCATTTGAAAGTCTTCAAAGGGAAAGTGGACGAAGTTTTATACCGAGAAAAATCGATGTTTCGTTACTAGATTTTCGAAGTCTTAACAGAGGAAATAGACGGAATGTCGTGTTAGAACGAGGCTTTTTAGCTGTTGAAAAATGTATCGCGTTCGTATTAAGCGAGGCCCATGTTTATTAAATATATATTTAGTATTTTTATGGCACACTATTAAAACTTTTATGATCAGCTTATGGATCACAAAACTGTTACTCCCAGTCACAGTCAGCGTGAAAGTGACAGCTGGCGCCACATTTGCTCAACATTGGCGCAAAGTGATGGGCAATTTTGTTGTTGTTTTTTATTATTATTATATTTGCTATTGTTGTTGTTGTTGTTGTTGTTGCTGCAGCTGCTGCTCAGCGGGCCGTGGGCCGCCCATTGGCCGCGCCAAGCGATTAGATTGTAGAGCGAGTCGAGTCAGTCGAGTCGTCAGTCGGCCACTCCGCGCCGCTCTGCTCAGTTGCTCAGTAGCCTCCTCAGTAGCGCCGCGGTAGCTCAGAGCTCAGAGCTGGGAGCCTCGGCGCGCCCCAGTCAATTGGATCCGATAGATATAGTAGTCACTCCTCACTCAGTCGGGCAGTTAGATTCTGATTTCGACTCAGAGTCAGATTCGGGGAGTCACTCAAACGGTACGCTAGGTCGGTCGGTGGGTCGGTTGGTCGGTCGGCCGCTCTCTCTCTCTCTCTCTCTCTCTGTCTCTACGGGGTATTTCGGGTCTGACGCTCCAATGCTCGATGAGTAGTTCAATTCAATTTAGTCGCACGCGAAATTTTCACAACATCGGTATAATCATAATAAGAAAAATCAACTCGCGTGAGAGAGTATTACGCCCCGGTACCACCAGTTTCCAGTCGGAAACCCCAGATAACTTTTGCGGTTTTGTGCTTGTAAACGATCCTCAATGTCACTTCAATTATGCGCGCGATTTGTGTTAACTTTATACAATAAATCCAACTAAATTTTACTTTTTTCTGTATACTATATACTATATATCTATATTATTTTCTTTTCCTTTTTTTCTGATATATATAAAATCGTTGATGCGTACGCTCCAATTTTTTTTTTTTCCGAATATATCAATAGAGCTGCGTTCTCTGTGTGTGTTTTTTGTTTTGTGTGCTTGGACCCCACCCCTTTGAGGGGGGCTTTATATATATATATATATAGTTATATATACGTGTACATTACGATCCATTAAGGGGCTTGCGCGATGCGCGTTTTGAATACCGAGCTACGGTTGCGCTTTAAAAATCGCAAACCGCGTCCGTTTAATCGGGCCGCCAGCGCCGATGATGCCGCCGTAAACGATGAAGATCGTGTCAATGGAACTGTTAGCATGCGTATGTATATAGTATATAGGTGTATAGGTGTATATCTGTTATATGATAGCTAATACCCCCTGTCACACCTTTGAAATCAGCGTTAAAACGGAAATTGATATTCGTTTGACTTTTGTTGACAAACTTTATCGTCGACGGAGCCGGTCGAATTGTTGTTAATCTTAAGTGTCGGAATTTGTTATGATATTTTCAGTTTTCGGGAAGTACGAGTACTTGATTGCTGGGCCATAAATTCATTGTTTACAATCGATTGTATATACAGAAGATGAAAGTTGAGTAAAGCTGGCTGGGAATTCTATAGGTACAACGTCTCAATAGTTTATTGGATCCATAGAGATTTTTTACCTAGAAAATTGATAAATGAAGGTAAATTAAGGGTGTTTTTACTGTGAGATTGTCGGACAGATAAAGTTGCAAACTTTGATTTATTTGTCTTCTGATAATATTATAATATATTTCATTGATTTTTGTAGAATTAAAACCCTTCTAGGATGGAAATAACCAGGATGAAAATAACGAAGATAAAAGTTTACAAAACTTATTCTAACAGATATATTGCATGGGTATTCGGAAATTTAATGCCCTTCTAAGCACATCTTATAAAATTCTTCATTATAAAGCCCGAATCTTAGTATTTCACTTAAAGAAAACTCAAGTTTAAAGATGAAATTCTTAAGTAAATTTTTGATACCATAACGAGAGAGAGAGAGAAGTTATACGTGGTTCAAACTTAAGGATTCTCTTTGAAAGAGAAAGGATTCTTTTTTAAACTTTTTGCGTGCAACAAATCTTAGGATCACTTTAGAGATAGAGCAAGTCTTAAGGTTTTCTTCCAGTGCTTAAGTAGTTTTTAATATAGTCTGAAATAGAGGCAAAGTTTCTGGAAACATCAAATCTCAGGATCTTTCTGAAAGTATCTTTATCCTTTTCATAGATATCTAATCATAGGTCCCGTCTTCGAAAATGTTCAGATTCTATAAAGTTAAGCCCTTCTTGAAGTAAAGTTAAAATTTAAAGTTATATTGAGGATTCCCCGTCTTTCTTCTGCTATTTTCATTGAGCGATAAGTTTATTCTGGTTTGAAAACTTTTGATTTCGAAACCCAGAAACCACATTTATGATAAAAATGCTGAAATAAACCAGAGTCGTTCTATATAAAAATATTCTTTTTAACCAAAGACCACCATAGAAGAAATCAGAAATCAGAAATAACTTGTCACGATTAAGTCTAAGCTTATTTTTAGCACAAAAAAACAGGCTGAGTTAAACTGAAATCATGTTCTACGAGTTTGAACAAAATGCTAATATTCATATGAAGGGTATTCCTCACATTCCATTGTGTCTATCGGTTTTGTTATGGCAACAATTGCGCTTCATTGTTTATATTTATATGGGAAAAAGTTTATTTTTTTATTTTTGCTGTCTGTCGGATCTGAATACTAGATAAAATGAGTCAAAGCTGCACTTGTGCGATCGATAAATATATCGATAAGCACGTGCTTGCGTGCGTGCGTGCGTGTTGGCATTCATCGTAACTCGCTTAATTGATCAATCAGATAGCAAGAGATATTTATCTCTCAATCGTCTCTGGCATTCATCATCATCTAATGGTGAATGGTAAATGGTAAATTGTCTCTGGGCTGGGCGAATAGTTGGGTAGGTGAATAGTTGCCCAACGAATAATCGAGTTCTTGGGGTTTGGTTGGCCGAGTGGCGCTCATTCAATTGATCAATTTGCTATGCACTCACTCACAGCTGAATGAGCATTGCAAAAGTTGATAATGCTCAATGGGCTGGAAGTGGAACCGGATGCTATTTCAATAAATGTTCAATTGCCAATTACCGGTAACACCGAGGTTGGTTAGAAAAGTTTGAATAGTAATATGTACCAACTATGGAACTATTGACTTTGTTAGCCTTTGCACACCCATAGTATTGATAAGACCTTATATGCTATATGATATAGCATATCGATGTTTTTTTAAATTAGGAAGAGCTTTAAAGGATCGTAAAAAATACAAGATATATGGGCAAAATTGACATTTCAGCTATTGTGTTGGAATTAGTTTTAAGGGTTTTTTCGAAATTTGAGGGTTTAGTGTTTTTATTCAAGGTATTGCCGATCTAGCAACTACTTTCGGAAGAACAGTTCGTCTTTTGATATAATCCCTGTATCGATCCATTTTTTTATTTCCTCATGAAGGGAAAGTATCGATCGGAAAAGATGGTAATCAAAAGGAGCAATGTCTGGCCGGTACGGCGGATGGGATATAATTTCCTAACGAAGTGTTTCCAAGTAAATTTTAGCTCCCGACTTAAAGCTCGAGCGTTGTCGTGCTGCAAAATTACTTTGTCATGTCTGTCCGAAAATTGCGGATGTTTTTCTGGCAATGCTCGGCTCAAAGTATAGTATAGTATACCCACGATTGGGGTTATCGTAATGGATTCAGTGACAATGAAGCTTTCACAGTTCGCCTCTTCAACTCGTATGGCACCCAATTTCCGGTTGATCGGGACATTCCTTGTCTGCGGTGTTATGCTTCCTCCTTTTCTTAAAAGGAAAGCAGTACAATAAAGCTTCCCGCAAATTGCATTTTTTCGGCACGATAGTCGACATATTGAATGGTCTTTGATACGTTGTAATGCTATGATAAAATACCATTCACACTGTACTATATAAATTATATACCAACACCACTGTCCTTTCGCCTTCAGCATAGTTTTCACTCCGCAAACTCTTCGCACTGCCCTCGCTTCGAAAAGGGGCCAATAAATGGAATGTCTATGGCCGAGCTAGGCCACAAAATCGTATCGATAACTGGCACAAAAGAAAGTGAATATCTAATCTAATCTAAGCGATTATTAAAATTATTTTCGCTGAACAACAATAACGAGAAAGAAGAAGAAGAAGCAGTAGAAGACATAGACAACATGCAAAACCCACTCGGCGGGGTCGGGGAATGGAACGGAATGGGAGTGAATACACTCATGAATAAAATATAATTGAAGCTGATTTTTATAACAGCATGCAAAAGGGTTTTTGTTTAATTGTTTGTTGATTGAACAGTTTGTTATTATTATTATTATTATTATTATTATTTCTATTTCTTATGTTTAATATTTTTGCTGCTTTCACTTGAGCACTTTCTAATGAGCATGGGAAGAGGAAAGGGAACCTGTGTCACCTGTTGCCGTTCACATTCACCCAGTCAGTCAGTCAGTCAGTCAGTCAATCAGTCAGTCAGTCAGTCGGTCAGTCATAACTATTCTTTCTATTATCTTACAAAACATTTGACGAGTTGACATTCACATCATTCACATGAATGTATTCAGACCAAGATTGATTTGTGGTCGTTATTCGTGGCAAAGTGCAAAAGCTGTTGACAGAATTTGTCAACAATATTGACAAAGTAACAACAACAACATAACAACAACAACGACAGCCCATTTAAAACATGAACAATGGAATACCCCAAATGTTGTTAAAAGGGCATACCACACATTTAGCTCGCTCGCTCGCACCTTCTGCCGCCTTTTCCAGCTGTCTCTTTCTATGTATGTTACTTATTTAGATAAAGACAAGTGTGGAAGGATTATCTACGGCGCGCCGAAGATTTCATACTCTTCGAAGCTACAGCACCCGAATTTGGGGAAATATGGGCAAAACCGATTTATGGTTATATGACAGCTATATGATATAGTGGAGCGATCCTTATGAAATTTTGTGGAGCAGTAGATAATAACAAATCTTGAAAGTGTGTAAAGTTTTAGTGTAATACGTTGGAAAACCCAGAAGATAAGGACAAAACCGATTTTTGGTTCTATGAGAGCTATATTATATGGAAGTCCAATCCTTATGAAATTTAGTGGAGCGATAGATAATAAAGAAACTTGGGAGTGTGTAAGCTTTCAGTCCCATACGTTGAAAAAGAAAACAAATATGGGGCAAATCCGATTTGTCCAGTCCGATCCTTCTGAAATTTGTTAGAGCGGTTGATAATGACGAATTTTGTGAGTGTGTAAACTTTGAGTCCAATAAGTTGAAAAATATGGAAAATATGGGGCAAAATTGTTTTATGGAGAAGAAGAAGTCGGATTCTTATGAAATTTTGTGGAGCGATAGATAATGACAAATCTTGGGAGTATGTGAACTTTGAGTTTAATAAGTTGCAAAACATGGGATATATGGACAAAACCGATTTTCGGTTATGTGCCAGAGATATGATATACTGGTCGGACAGACAGACGGACATGGCTCAATCGATATATTTTGTCCTCCCGACCATTCTGATTGTAACTTTTGGGGGGGTCTACAACGATTCCTTCAATGCACTACATACTTTTGGACAAAGTGAATATACCATTTTCATCGAAAAGAGTATAAAAAGGTTAAAAATAAAATGAAGAATTTTTGAACTTGTTGCCAAGTGTCTGAGTATGTGTGTGTGTGTGTGTGTCTGTCGACCCACAGAAGTGTTCTTCATATCCAAAAAGAAATATGGCCTAAGCAGGAGCTTGAGAACTCTGGATTTTACTCAAGTGAATTTGTTACGAATCTGTCAAATGGAAATCTGAAGGTCCTGTGGCTTTTATTTGGCAAAAATTCTTTCGTGGTTCGGGTTGTTCGGGGGATTCGTGGGTTTGGGGGCGGGTGGAAAAGTCTACTCAAATCTGTCAATACTTGATTTGAAGGCAAGAAATTTGTTGCTTGACAACAATACAATAATTCAATACATTGATTTGGTGCCATTTTGAGTGTGTCAAAAGGAAGTCATTTATCAATATGCGACTTACTTAGATAATTGAATTTTTTCTCCTGCTCTTCTTCTTCTTCTTCGGGGCCTGCGTGTGCCCTAAACTTTCCCAAAAAAAAAAAAAAAAAAAAAAATTTGATGAATTTCAATTTGCCATAAATCGACCACAAATGAAACGATTCTCATGGGCAACGCCTTTTTGAGTTTCGTTTTGAATGGAGCATTCAATTCATTCATTCCTCAAACACAAAAATCACTCAAGGAAAAAATTTGTATTATATATTTTATGTCCCAGACTTAGGTCTAAAGATTCCCAAGTGGAAAATCTGGAAAATTTAGCTGGACAATTTATTTGCCATTGTAAATCAACTCAACATGAAAAATTGCTAGATTTTGGTCTTCTAGATGGATATGTTGCTCATAGGTTAGGTTTAGAAGTTTCAAACTTCTATATTGATGCAAAAAGATACCGATTCCACAGCAGAAATAGTTTTGCATATTACATTAAAATTTTTAAGTTTTTTTTTCCCACGACTCGTATACCAAACATAGGGTATACTTCTTTGAAAGTTTCGTAAATGTGGCAAGGCTTAAACTCTTAAATTTCAAACGATTCTCCATATGCTTTGTAGTTTTGATTAAAGCTTATATCGAGAATTTTTCGAGAATAATCTTTCCCATAAGCCCCATGACTTCAAACTGATATATTTTTCTCTAAACTAAACCTATTTATACTTGAAACTTGTTCCTAAAAACCACAATCACTTAAATATGCAATTTGTATATTCTATATAATTATATTATTGCCCACCGGCAACATTTAAGGTATTTAAAATCGCCTAATTCGGCTAAGCTGATTGCCATGCAAATCCTTTTCTTTTGGTTGGGTAATTTATTCCACATCATCATCAAGTGAATTATAAACGCTTTCAGATTTAAGCCATATCAACTCAACCTTTTATTTTTAGCTCTACAATAAGTAGATTCAATTTGTAGAAAAATTCCTAATCACAATATTGATTTGCCTAGGGGCATTTCAGAGCAAAGAGGAAGGATTTAAATAGCTTTGACTTATCGGAGATTTTAGGCTCTGTTCAAGAACAAATAAATAATTAAATGAAAAAAAGAGCCCAAAAGTATGCAATAAAATTTGATTAAGATATATCTGTCATATATATGGTACAATCTTTTTGAAATTGTGGGGTTTTTAGTTAATAAAGATATTGTAATGGATGTTTTGCTTATTAGTAATAGGTTGTTTAAGTATAGAAAATATAGGCAAATCAGACAATCAGTTCTTTGTCTTATTCAAGGCTGAATCCCTTTGAAATTTTGTGGATTCTTAGATAATAACGAACTAAAAGTAAGGGTTGAACTGAATGGCAATGGGGTAGGATTAAATATAGAAAATATAGAGAAATCTGACAATCAGTTCTTTATCCTATTTAAGCAACAATCTATTTGAAATTTTGTGAATTCTTAGATAATAAAGTACTAAAAGTAATGGATGAACTGAATGACCATAGAAGGATTTAGTATAGAAAATATTGGCAAATCAGACATTCGGTGGCTTATATGATATATTAGAATATACCTATATGTTATGCTGAAGTTAAATTTTGAGAGTTTCCGAACCTTTCCTCTAAGTATTATATCTTTTAATTGATTATTCACATTTCTTTGCAATGCATAAAATTTGATGAATTTAATAAAGATTTTGAGTTTGAATTGAATTGATATATGTATATGATATAACCCCAAGAATTTGCGGCAAAAGAACTAAATCAAAGTTGATTATAAAAATTCCGGGCAATTAATATTTATGAATGTGTATTATTCGCACTTGATAATCGAGTACTCATAGGAATGACATGCGTCGATTCGTGCTGATTCTGAAAAGTTATATCAAAAAACAGATTGTTTAAGTTAAAAGAGCGGAAATGCGATAGTTAAGAACAAGTGAAATCTCTTGTTTCTTTCTTTTTTGTTGTGCAGGTGAATAGTATTCATATCATATTTATTTTATTCACTAGTTGAGTCGGTCGGTCGGTTGGTCGGTTGGTCCGTCGGGTGGTCAACTTATTCATTTATTGTTCATTTGGTCACGTAGACAACAAGAAAAGCTTTCCCCCTGCTTGGTGTCAACTTAACTCACTTTATGCTTTATGCTTTATGCTTTTCACTTACTTGCACTCACACTCACACTCACACTCATACCCAGACAATTGCCATTCAGCACTTTTGCTTTCCTATAGATTTCATTTTCATGTCTAATAACTGCCAAGCCAAGTTATTGTCGTCCACATGGGGCTCTCCGTAGAGCTATGT
>JBANCY010001083.1:2284-14443 GCA_037040045.1 Phorticella flavipennis | reverse complement strand
GAAGGCCAAATCATCTGTGACACCATTGCAATTCTCTGGTTCTACTAATTCATCGACAACTATTCCCAAGTCAGAGGCAGGTGGCTCGCCTTTAAAATCAAAAAAGGAATTAGGTTCTGGTGCTTGTGGATCAGTTTCACTAAAGCCTCCAGAGAAATCCAATTCCACCAAGAAGAGGCAAAACAAGCGCAGCAGTCGCGGTGCCAAGCGTTGAATTAGGAAACATTTTGATGCATATATATGATATTATTCCATTATGAAAAATGTATTCTTGATATTTTTTGTCATTTTCATTTGAATTTAATTTGAAAAAAATCTTAAGTTTCCCATTTAATAAAGTCATTTTTTTTTTTTTTTTGATTCAAGACCATTGAGTATATATAAAAAGTTTGCTGGGTTTTAAAGGTGTTCACATATTAGGGAAGACTAATCTGGAAAGAGGGGCTTCGATGGACCAGTGGATAGCGCTCTGTCCGCCAAACAAGAGGTGCGAGTTCGAGTCCCGCTCATGTCGATAGGCATAGCCCTTCTAGAAAACTAAATTGTGCTCGGAGTGTAGTTTATATTATTTATTTGTACCTTCGGTTGGGCATTTATGTGCCCAGATCCTTATGACGAGGACATTAGTGGCCCAGGGGCGTGGCAATTGGCTAGAATATTCAGGGTTAATGTGACAATGCTTCGATGTTGGACGGCTTTTGCGGGCCATTGCCAGGAGCACGGAGACCATAATGGGTGTAGCTATTATTTAAACGATGTGGCAAGGGCTGAGAGAGATGGCTAATGTGTGGGCGTGAGGCAGAGTGAAAGAGATATATGAAAAGAGGAGGTGGTGGGGGGTGGGGGGGCTGGTGGTAAGTATGCGATGAGTGCAGGACATATGAGTAGGGGCATATCCTGCAGCACAATTGAATTGGGTTAGTCATGCTTTAATGCACATCAACATACGTGCAGCCAGGCAGGACATTCAAATACATATGTGTATATATATATATATATATATATATATAGGATATATATAGGGTATATATATGTATATATGTTTGTGTGTCTGCTCATAAATCTCATTGTCAGTGTTTAACTTTCTTGTTGGTTTAACTTAACTTGCAGCAGCCGAGGCAGAGGCAAAAGGCAAAAGCCAAAGTCATTTGTCATTTCAGTTGGCAACACACACAACACCCACCTGCTGCCCCTCGTGCCCCCACAGCTACACACATATATATATATATATATACATATATACATATATGTATATAGTCTATCGCTCTCGCGCTCTGTATCTTTCCATCTCTTTCCTTTGACAGTCATCTGCATATGCATTTTGTATATTGCAACCACGGGCAAAGTAATATTCTTTGCCGCAAATAAAACTTGGCAATTTCAACGTGCAACATGCAACATGCCACATGCAACATGCTGCATGCAGCAGCAATGCGCGCTTTAAGCCAAATTCAATTAGCCGCAGTGAGCAAACACAGTAAAAACCCTACCGCGTGACAGCCTGAAGCACTATTTACCAATAGAACCCTTAAGAACTTTTTTATACGTGTGTGGATTTTAGAACCTACGCCAGAACCTAGTTTTTCGAGGAGGCTCATGCCTATCGACATGAGTGGGACTCGAACCCACGCCTCTTTCTTGTCGGGACAATGCGCTATCCTCTAGTACAGTGCGCTATCCTCTAGTCCTCTTGCATCAGTGGACTAGTGAATAGCGCACTATTCCGCCTAGGTGTGTTGTATTATGAGCTGTTGAAACTGAATGAGACTGTCACGGAAGAGGTATACCAACGATAGTTGATGCGGTTGAGCCGAGCATTATAAGAAAAACGTCCGCAATTTACGGATAGACATGACAATGTAATTTCGCAGCACGATAATGCGCGACCACATGTTAATCGCGACGTTAAAACTTGATTGGAAACACTTCGTAGTGAGGAATTCCTACCCCATTCGCTGGATAGCCCAGATATTGCTTCTTGTGATTACCATCTTTTCAGATCGATGACTCGGGACTTTGCTGACCACCGCTGACATCGAGGAAACAAACAAAAATGAATCGATACATGGATCGCACAAAGAAAGACGAACTGTTCTTCCGAGTTGGTATCCAAAAATTGACACAAAGATGGGAAAAGGTAGTGGTTAGCGATGGGTTATACTTTGTATAATCGAATTGGAACCATTTTTTACTCAATGAAGCCTTAAAGTTCGAAACAAACAAGTTTGTCAGCTACAGCCTTGTGTTAACATGTTGTGTTTTTGGAATAAGTATAAAGGGGGCCTCAATGAACCAGTGGATTGCGCACTGTCCCGCGAAACAAGAGGTGCGAGTTCGAGTCCCGCATGATCCTCCTGCAAAAACTAGGTGGTGGCGTAGGACTTGAAATCCACCCACGTAAAGAAAGGTTCTTCAGTGAAGGAAGCAGAAATTATGGAAAATAAAGCTGCAAGCTTTCACCCGATGGTGTTGTTGTGGCCATATAATAATAATAAAGTGTATTTGATATTCGTTCTCCTGATGTTTTAGCTAATTTCCCTGTTTGTTGTTCTTGTTGCACATCCTGTTGACTGCAGTTGTCTCGCAAACATGCACTCAAGTGCAATAAATATTAAGTCCAAAGGATGTTTGGCATTTGGAGAATCCAGTGGAAAAGAAAAGACTTGCCAACTGACTATAAAGTTTCCTAGTGTTGCCAACTGTTAAACTGGGACTGAACTCAGAGAGAGATGCACACTCTCCCTCTGTGCCCGTCTCTTTCGCCCATTGCCAGCTATTTGAAATATGTGAACTACTTGATTTAATTAGCTGCAAATTACTTAGTTGTATTATCATTATCATCAGCATCAACAACTTCATCATCATCATTATCATCATCATCATCATTATCATCAACAACATTTGTTATGGCAGCTGACGTGTGCTTGCTGCGTGCTCCGTTGCCTGCGGTTGTTTGTTGTGGTTGCGGTTGCAGCCACGCCCCCTTTTGAAACCCCTCGCCCCCCAAAGAGGGAAGCGAGGCCTACCCTTTAGCCTATTGATGGCCTGCACTGAATGCAAGCACAGTCCCATTATCTATATTAATTATATCCACAACTCCATCTCGCCATCTCTCGGTATCCACACCGCATTTCAACGCTGTGTTGCACCTGCCTCAAGGAAACTATATTAAAGTTTCATTATGTTAGAAAACCGCAAAAATAACTGTATCAATAACCAATTAGAATCTGACAGGCATTTCGATAAACCTTATAATTAAATTTGAAGACTTGCGAGGTGTCCAATTTTGACTTCAGGGACAATGTTGTAGGAGACAACATTGACATCGCTTTGAAACTTGATATATAATAACACCACGATAATGACCTTGGACCGGCGATTGTATTTAGCCTTAATTTGAAAATTCTAGAAACTATCGAGTATGTCGACTATAGACATTTTCCAACATCTAATTTGAATATTCGCGTTGCCCTTGCCCTTTCCTCGTCTCTGTTGATTCTATGTTTGGGATTTACCTAAGAAAATTTTGACTATCCATAGTATTGGGCTTTCTGGCTAAAACCCCAAAGGCATCATCTTTGTTTTAAAGGATTAAATAAGAAATTTCAAACCGATATCAAATTCTTGGATATTTTTTCTCATCAGATTTCAAAGCTGATTTCAACATTATTTCTTGAGCTTATTAAAAAAAATGTTAAGAAAGTAAACCCTTATCTACTTTGGAATGCATATTTTTCACTCTTTCAAACGGACGTGGATTCGGCCGTTCACTCGACTGTTAATGCTGATCAAGAATATATATACTATATGGGGTCTGTCACGCCTCCTTCTGCCTGTTACAACATTCAAACAAAACTATTAGGCTCTATGCCCATTTTAGGACAAGGGTATAAGACATACATATACATTCATTTTCCCGATCTATCTGAAATTTTCAGGATTGTTTCATGACATGGTCAAACATAAGATTTTGAACACTCTATCAAATCGTCACACCCAATACGATTTCAGCCCATCTAGAGCAAATGTTCCACTATCAGACACCAATATAAACCCCACACTTGCACCCAAACTCAGAGTTCGATCTATTTGAATCCATTGAAATGGAATGCCCCTCATTTGGTGGGTGGATCAAATATTAAAGGCACGCGGCTCGCTTTTGGCGGCACTTGAAACCCGAAACTGCAACGCAGACGTCGCGACGTGCAACTAAAAGCCGCAGAAAATACGGGGAAAAAAGGGAAACTGAAAATGAATATGGTAAAAAATAAAATAAATATCGACCTATAGTAAATTCCATCTACTCATGTTAATGTGCGCGTTCAAAGTCCGACCACCTGGGGGCCATAAATGAGTGTCGTTGCCAAAATCAAATTACAGCCAACTGTCACTCAACATTATCATCAATAGAGCCTCCGGCACCCCGGACCCGCGTACGACACTCCTCTATTGGAGCGCTACCACCTAAAAACCGAGTGGTACACCCCCCCACTCAAACACGAAATGTCTTCCACTATGCACAGCTCCACAGTTTGCAATGACATTGATTGCTTTTAGTCGAAATATGGGATGAGTGAGAGGAACTCCCTTGCCTACTACCTTAACGCCCACCGGTCCCATAGAGCTTTTGGGGTCTATTGGTTTCTGGTGTGCGCTGTCGGTTTATATTAGTTTGAATATAAAATAATTGAATTAATTGTATTAATTATGCATTTAGCGGTCAGCTGGTGCTGCTTACATACGGTTTTTGACATTGGATATGCACGATTTTGGCTGGGGAAAAAGAAAAACATTATTTTTTAAATTCCAATAGATTGAATGTATACAAATTTTAAGAGTAGCTTAAGTTTGCTGATATTTTCCATATTCATTCTTAGAATTTTCAACTTAAGATGGTAGAATTTGGGAACTTTAGAGCTGGAATTACAATTTTTCCAATGCGCTGCGGAAAGAAGAAAGCAATTTTTATGAGTTATATATTTTTGATTGTTTTATTAACTGAAAATTAATAGAATCCTAGTTTATCTTGAAGTTTCTACGAGTTCTAGCACCAGAAAAATGACAACAGCCTAAAGAAGATATATATGAAGAAGCCCTAGGGGCCTTAAGAAGCACTTCGCGTCTGAAGAAGAAGCCATCGGCGCATGAAGAAGAAGCCCCAGGCGCCTGAAGAAGCTCTTTGCGTCTTAAGGGGACCTAAGCGCCTGAAGAAGAAGCTCTAGGCGCCTGAAGAAGCTCTTCGCGTCTGAAGAGGACCTAGGCGCCTGAAAAAGAACCCCTAGCGGCCTGAAGAAGCTCTTTGCGTCTTAAGAGGACCTAAGCGCCTGAAGAAGTTCTTCGGGTCTGAAGAGGATCTAGGCGTCTGAAGAAGAAGACCTAGGCGCCTGAAGAAGCCCTAAAAACCTGAAGAGGCCATTCGCGTCTGAAGAAGACCTAGGCGCCTGAAGAAGACATAGACGCCTGAAGAAGCCTAATACCAGAAGCTAAAGCATACTTTGATTCTCAAAAGCCTACAGTCTTGACGAGAAATTTAATATATTGTAATGGGGAAAAAGAAAACCATGTTTTTCTATATGACTAGAAATTTTTATCTTTGGATTGTCAATAGTTGAAATTCTTTTATAAGAACCTGAATCTGAAGAATCTATTATGATTCTCATAGACATGAAACTATGTTTCATTATTCTAGGAAGCATCACAGATTTCTCTAAAAACAAACAAGTTCCTTCTTTAATCAGCACTTCATTATATATATTTTTAATATATAAATTTCATCAATTCATCAACTTCTAAAAGCTTTTTCGAATGTTTTAAAGAATATTCCCTGAAATTGCTCGTCGACGCTGGAAATTGCTGCTTCCATTGTGGCACAATGTCTGCCCAATGCTTGGGTGGCATTTGTCGGCCACTTTATGACCGGGCAAGCATCTCAAGGTATTTTCCAGGCCAACTGCCTCACCACCTTGCCGCCTTCCCGCTGAGTAGGTGGCGCCACCTACTGGCGTTGCCACCTGCAACAATGTTATGCCGCAGTGTCTTCATCTGGCCGCCGTCGCGTCGTCCTTTTGGCATCCTTCGTGCTGGAATTTGCTTTTAATTTTTTAATGACACATTTTTGTGTCCCGACTCCGCTCAGTTGTGGGAAACTCAAGGTGAACGCAAGTTTTCCAGCTTGATTTGTGGCAAGCTTAAGGAAAACTTGCAGCATAATGTTTACGCAGCTGGGATTTTCAGCGGGTTTTTCGGCCAAGGTGTTGCATCAATTAGCCAAAGTGGCCATATTGGTTGACAATTTTCGGGCTGAATTTCGCTGCGATTTTCCAATATGGACCATGTCCTTGATTAAAATATTTAAACGAACGCGTTTCGCATGCGAAAACCGAAAGCGAAATGCAAAAAAAGCAAAGGGAAAACCCCCAAGGGCCCCATATATTGACCGAAAGGAAAAGAAAGGAAAGGAGTGCGAGTGCGTGTGCGTGTGCGTGTGCGTGTGCTTGTGTCCAAAGATAAGGAAGGAAAACACTTTTAATAAAAGTTTGACATGTGCAAAATGCTGGCAAGGCACAGTGGGACGAAAAATGATTAAAGACAAGTAAGGAAAGATTATCTTCAGCGCGCCGACGATATCAAACTCTCTTCGAAGATAGCGGTAGATTGCAACGAATCTGAGGAGTATGTAAGCTTTGAGTCTAATACGTTGGTAAACATGGGATATATAGGCAAAACCGATTTATGGTAATATAGCAGCTATATGATAGAGACGTCCGTTCGTTATGAAATTTGGTGAACCGGTAGATAATAACGAATCTGATGAGTATGTGAGCTTTGAGACCAATAAGTTGGAAAACATGGGAAATATGGGCGAAACAAACTTTTGGTTACATAGCAGATCGATAATACAGAAGTCCGATCCTTATGAAATTTGGTGAAGTGGTGGAAAATTACGAATTTTTGGAGTATGTGAGCTTTCAATGCAATACGTTGGAAAACATGGGAAATATGGGCGAAACAAACTTTTGGTTACATAGCAGATCGATAATAAAGAAGTCCGATCCTTATGAAATTCGGTGAAGTGGTGGATAATTGCGAATCTTGGGAATATGTGAGATTTCAGTCCAATACGTCGGAAAACATGGGAAATATGACCAAAATTAATTTATGCTTATATGACAGCTATATGATATAGTGGTCCGATCCGACCGTGTCCGACTAATGCGACCCATAAGAAAAGAAGGCTATGTGTGAAGGCGATAATTTAGAAGCCACACTCAGGGGCATCTTCAGTTTTTGAGCATTTCGTATCGTTCTTGAACACATTTTAAACACTTATAAAAATCTATTGGAATTGAGAATCCAATTATTTTTGGATATATATGTAGTATTTGGTATTGATTAAGGATCATTACGCTTATAAAATACTGTGGCAATTGAAGATCTGGCTATTCGTGGTAAAGATAGGCGGAAATTGGTATGTAACAAGAGCCCATCGGGGGCATCTTCAGTTTTCGAAGAATTTGTATTATTTTTGAACATTTTTACACTTACATATTTTGGGTTCAATGGATAAACTGAATTATAAAGCTTCTAAAGATCTATGCCAATCGAAGATCGGACTGTTTTTTGACAGAGATATGCGGAAATTGATAATGATCAAGAAACACGCGGGGGCATCTTCAGTTTTCGAAACCTTTTTGGACATATTTAAATTTTCAAAGTTTCATGAAAAGTGATAAATTGGATCATAACGCTTAGAAAGAGCTATGTTAGAAGAAGATCGGACTGTTTTTTGGCAGAGATATGCGGAAATTGTTAATGATCAAGGAACACGCGGGGGCATCTTCAGTTTTCGAAGCGTAGAAAATCTTTTTGGACATATTTAAGTTTTCAAAATTTCATGAAAAGTGATAATTTGGATCATAACGCTTACAAAGAGTTATGTTAGAAGAAGAGCGGACTGTTTTTTGGCAGAGATATGCGGAAATTGTTAATGATCAAGGAACACGCGGGGGCATCTTCAGTTTTCGAAACCTTTTTGGACATATTCAAGTCATCAAAGTTTCATGAAAAGTGATAATTTGGATCGGAACGCTTACAAAGAGTTATGTTAGATGAAGATCGGACTGTTTTTTGACAGAGTTGTGTAGGTTTAAAGTTAGGGGAGACCCATAGAAGTCTCACTGGGGACCACTGTGCAAGGGTACTTAACTCTGGCCTCTGTTTGGCCTTGCTGTCGTCACAGTTGACAATTTGTTGTTGTGGCCCCCACCAAAAACTATGCGAAAGCGAAAACTATCGAAAGGCCAAACGAGGTTGCCAGCAAAGTGCGTCCTTTGGCCCAAACACACACACACACACGTGAGTGTGTGTGTATTGGTGTTGCCCTTCTTTGACAATGCCAATTGGTGGCAACGCTTGCCGCTTGTCCTTTTTACAATTTTATTGCTTGTTTACGAGCTGCTTTTCAAGTTTGCTTCACTCCACCTAGTTACCCCTTTGACCCTCCTAGGGTCACCCTTTGGACCCCCCTTTGGCCACCTTTTGCCCCTTTCGCCACTTGCAGCACGCCTCGGGGCTCCCAGCTCCCAGCTCTCAGCTCTCGGTCTGCTTATACCGCATCTGTTCCGGTTCGCTATGATTCTGTACGGTTCGGTTTTTTGGGTTTACTTTGGCGTTGCTCTTTATCACTCCAATATCAACTACAGCAACAACAACAACAACAACAACAACTATGAGTGGTTTGTCATTGTTGTTGTTGTTGTTGTTGTTGTTGGTGTTGGTGTTGGTGGTGCTGGCTTTCTTGTTCTGCGGTTAAATTGTGGTTATGCCCATCTGTGGATGCTTCGGGTTTGCACAAACATCGAAAACTTTTACGAGCATATAATCGAAAAAGTTTCTCCACCTTTTTTTCCGGAGTGGAAAGGGCTGACAATGCTGTCCCATAGACTTAAACAGCTTGTCAGGGGCGTAGCTAAATATATAGTATATTTTTTTGGGAATAAAATTTGAATAAATTTATAGCTTAACAAATGAGGCTGGAAGTTGAGCTGGGACGGGGCATGGATTCCGAACGTCTTATGTTTGAAAGGGTTCTTAAAAATTCGCTCGAAATCGGAAATTTTGAGATATGAACTTAACCAGAAAATTTAACTTGAAAGTCTTGATCATAGTTATGAATCTCAAAGATCAAAAGCCAGAAATAGAAAATTTAACTTCGAAATCTTCATGATAATTATAAAACTCAAAGATCAAAAGCCAATTTACCTATTCAACTAGCTGGAAGTTGATTCCGAACGTCTTAAGTTTAAAAGGGTTCTTAAAAATTCGCTCAAAGTCGGAAACTTTCAGATGTGAACTTAACTAGAACTAGAATTTAACTTGAAAATCTTGATGATACTTATGAAACTCAGAGATCAAAAGCCAATTTACATTTTCAACTTGCTCAAAACATCTCAAGAAATCCTTATCGATAAGCTTACTTGATGTATGATCCAACTACCAAATTATTGAGCAAGTTTTCAACATTTGTTGTCAAACATATCCCCAAGTTGTGCCTAGACCCCTTCTCAATCCTTTCCCAACTCCATCCCTGTGTTTCCGGTTCCGTCGGTTCGCATATTAACAAAATTGCCACTGACATCAATCGTCGTCGTCTCTTTATATAGTTATAGTTGGCTTTTTTGGGGCCATGTGTTTCAGGTAATTAACACGCCAAATCAAATTGTGAACTGGGCCCCCAACTGGCGACAATTGTGAATGGGTTCATGCTGGATGGGACAGACGTTGCCAGTTAAATGACACAATCTCTTTTGTCCCGGAAAGGTTTCACAGCAAGAACCACACACACAAATGTTTGGCATTGTTCTATGATATTCCCTTGGGTATGCTTTATAATAAACTGATTGGATTGCTTTTGATAGTATTGTTGACACAACAACAAAGCCAGCAGCAACAACAACAACGACAACAATAAATAGTAAATAAAAACTCTGATCCCATATAGGTTTACCAACAAAATAAAAGAGCATGAAAAGATTTTGCTTTATGTTGAGCTATTCAGAAATTTGTACAAATTTTTTATTTGAAAATTGCTGTTTGTCATGGGCAAATTCTATAGAAATATTTTATTTGAAATTTACAAAACTGAAAAACTGAAAGCGGAATTCAGGACAAGTTTGTTTGGTCTATGGTAGGCCATACTGGGGGAATATAACTTTTTTTCTATGCCTTTAAGGATCTACTTTTGATGGAGCTTAAATTGATGTCGATTAAAAAGGAAGCTAATTATCATTAATATACTTTAAGCTTTCATGTCAAATTAAGATTTTATGTAACATATAATTCATATAATATAAATAAAAGATATCCTTTCACTAGACCCTATAAACATAATAATATAAGGTCTTGTGAAATGTAATCTATTATCTATATTAACTTACCGCCAAGTAACATAAAGCATTTTTCACCTTTTGCCATTTTAGCCCGTTTGCGGCCACTTCTGAGTCTTATAAATTCGGTGTTTGTGATTCGATCGTTCTGAAACTTTAAGGAATTACTGATAACCTTTTAATGAATATATATTCTGAAATTCGGACCATTATGATATGGATTGTAAAAAATATAAGCACCTTTTAAATTTAGGGTATACCAAAAGAGGATAAAAAATTTTGTATGCCACTCTGGTGTCTATGGGAATCCACATACCAAATTTCATGACTTCAGCATAAAAATTGTAGCTGCTTCATATTTTCCTCCTTTCCTTTTTTCATACAGACGGACGGACAGACGGACGCACAGACGGACGGCCGGATGGACGCACAGACGGACGGACGCACAGACGGATGGACGCACGGACGGACAGACGGGCGGACATGGCTATATCGACTCAGCTATTAATGTTGATCAAGAATATATACTTTATGGGGTCTGCCACGCCTCCTACTGCCTGTTACATACATTCCAACTACGCGACCGTAAACCCTCTGTAAATGCCCATATGATGCAGAACTTTTGAGTTTTTCTTCCGATATTTTTGAAATTTGGTGGAACTAGAGATAATAGCAGTATGCAAGCATATGTCAAATTTAAAAGTAAAGTTCTGAAAGGCAAGGGAAATATGGCTAAGCTTGAAATTCATTGAAGTTGGAAGTGAATATACTATAAAATTCTTTTGGAAAGAGTACAATTAACATAAACATAATTTGATTTGTGCTGAATGTGTGAGCATATCTTACCTTGCGGTTGCTGTAACATGGTTTTGACTCGTCTTTCTTCCGCCTTATCGTATAGCCCAGACCCTTTATATGGGGCCCATGTTTAACACTTTAAATATTTATCAAATTGCTTTGGCGTCAATTTAATTTACTCGCAACATTGCGAGAGACAAAATCGCTGAAAGTGTCAAAAAGTGCGAGTCGAAGACAGGCGACAGGCCCCAAAGTGCCGCGGGGAGGAACGGGGAGAGACGGGGTCCAGATGGGGTCTTACGGGGTCTACACTGAGAGTGCAACTTTTTGTGCAGTTGACAAAGTGTCGACGGAAGTTTCGATTTATAATTAGCATGACACACACTCCAAGTGAAAAACTCTGGAAGAAGCAGAAGTCTGGCGAAAAATGCTAACTTTTCGCAAAAATTTTCGCCCACTCCGAAATTTCGAACAGAAGACGCCAGTTTTCAAGATAGCAACAAGCATATAGGCGGTAGGGGCAGGGAGTGGGTGTGGGTGGAGGTGTTGCTAGACAAGAATCAATATTTCCGTAGGGCATTGGCGTTGGGTTTTTCCGCTTTTGCCATGGACAAAGTTTGCAATTTTCGTACCTCAATTGGTTTTATGCTGGTGACTAAAAAATGCCAAAAACAAGGGGTAGCTATGACTTGGTAAATACCCTATAAGTCTTGCTTAAGACTGACAGACTTAATGGGTTGTAAATTTTGACTGGAACTGGATGTCTGATCATGAAATCCTGTTCCATTCCGGTTTACTTATGTTGTCCTGGCAAGCGTTTTATACCCTATAAAATATGTCTGAAATTAGTTACAGACTCAGACTGACTTTTGCTTGTTTTTTTTTTTTTTTGGGGGGGGGGGGGGGGGGGGGGGTGGAGGTTGGGGTGGGGGTTGTGGGGGGGGGGGGGGTGTGTTGAAGGTTTTCGTTAAAACCC
>JBANCY010001082.1:1447-14454 GCA_037040045.1 Phorticella flavipennis | reverse complement strand
TTCCATCAGGATCAGCCTGCACATCAGCATGTTATTTGGCTAATGAGTTGAGGACTCGTTTTAAAGCTGTTGCCATGGATGAACAACATGCAAGTCAGGGCCCCATTAGAACCATTAGAGAAACTGCATGGGCATATAACACTTTTTTGGGGGGTTTGGGCTTGTCCGACCGCATGAGTTGCATTTTGGCCAAGTCAGTTGAAGGCGGCGGTGGCGGAGGAGTTGGGGGCGCCCCAATGAGTGGCACTGATTAAATGCCACGTGCACAGATGGCACATATCAGAGCCAGAGGAGGGGAAGGAGCTCGTTCTGGAGTTGGTCCAAGTGGTCAACCACTGGTGACTCTTGACGCATTTGGCAAAATTTGTCAGCATTAACGAATGAGTTTTTAATGCATTGTGTAAACTTGATTATGGAAAGTTGCCCTGATTTATGTGCAGCAGGTGGCACTTGCCACCCTCCAGCCCTCCAGTCCTCCAGTCCTCCAGCCCTCCGTTTCCAGCTAAATCTTCTGTTAGCTTTTCTATTAGCGGCATTCAAATGTTTTGTACTTTCCATCGAGGGTTGAAGATTTGCATAATGCGCTCTATGCCCTTCGTCCTCTGCCCTAGACCCTGCTCTATATGGCATGTTCTTGTTTGTTTTTTGTTTTTAACACTTGAATTATTGGCATTTATCACTGAGCTCGTTGTTGTTGTTGTTACAACAATAACAGCTTAATTACAACAACACGATAACGAGTGACTGCAAACTGCCGACTGCCAATTGTCTACATACAATTGCCAATTTCGTTTAAGTTGGCCATAAAATACGAGCTCAACACGAAAAACAAACCAAACCAAACCGACAGAGTCCGACAGTCGGACAGGCAGGCAGACATATAGTCGGACAAGCAACTGTCTCCGCCGATCCCCACTTCAAATAAATCTCAATTTGTGGCAACAACAACATGAAAAACGAAAAAAGAAAAACCAGCAAACGTTTAGCAATTGGCAATTTTCTCGAACTAAATGTTTATGGCTTCAACCTGCTGAGAGCTCAGAGCTGGAGAGAGAGTTGAAGGGGTCCCCAAACAATCTCTGACCCAAAATCTGTAGCATAAGCTGAGGAGTCCTCACTTTTTTCGTGGTTTTCAAATGCAATTCTTTACTTGAAATTTGTAAAGATTTCTTTCACTTTTGCCTTGTTTATAAACATTTATTACGATTCTGCGACGGTATTAGAAAACTAGTTAACATTAAACCAAAAATTTTTAGTTGGAAACATTTTTGATTAGAAAAACTTTAGATATTTATAATATTACATGTAGCAAAAGATAAGAACGGTGGAACTATAAAGGAAAGTTGTTCAAGAATCATATACAATTAGGGTCTTCTCTGTTAAAATTGGTAAAAAAAAGAAGCTTCATAAAGTAAAGGGAAGAAACTTTAAACTGAAGCTTTTAATAGTGGGTTCTTCTTATTTCTAAAATTTTTTTGTGAAAATGTACTTATAGTACTATGTAAAAACGGCTATTTCTAAGACTACCCTCATAATATAGCTAAGAATATGTAATTATTATCCAATTCATATATATTTATTTCTTCATTTCATATTGGATAACATTTTTATTACATCCGTATTCCATTTGTAAAGTTTTGTTATAAGAACTTTTCTAAAACGCTCTAAAGCTTAAAATGTTTATTCATTACAAAAACATATATGGTATTGTTTCTAAATGATCCTTCGGATTATTATTAGATGCTATTTGAATGATTGATAAATTAATTTATATAATCATTAGCTTCCTTTATTAACGATATTTCAAAACAATATTCCACAATTTCCTCAAAATCTTGTGCATTTTCATTTGGTGAGTTAGTTATTATAGTATCCTTGCTTAACTTTTTAGCACTTCTCTCACTTTTATTTCTCAAATAATTTTTCACAAATTTATTTAAGTTTGTTAATTAATATTCATTGTCTATTTCTTTTTCATGAATGTGTCTCAAAATTGGTTGTGCTTTTGTTAATTGAGTATCACAGATGATATTTAATTCTATATCGGTTCTAGAATTTTATTTTTCACAAGTTGTACCAATAGCTAACGATGGTTTGAACGAAGTTTTCCTTTTGTTAGGCAATATAAATACTTAAATTATTAAAGAATTAGAGATCGAGACATTCATATATTTAAGAAAAAATTGGGGTCTGGTAAGCTTTAGAAAATTGAGCAAAAATATACAAAATTCTCAATTGTTGTTGTTCTATTAGTTTTCAAAGAAAAATATACAAAATATTTGATTAGATAAGAAAAAAAATTAAACTGAACCTTTAAGTTTACTTCCCGTAATTACTTATCCAAAGATTTACATAGGATACTTATGGGTAAATATGATGTCATATTTGACTTTTAGGCATGTTTTCAACTTTTAATGGAGAAAATCTAGAGAGTCAAATTGGAAGGCGCAGGAGTAGATAATCTGATAGTGAGAGTGGCATATGGGCCTTTTTCTTTTTAGTTCTTTAAATAGATTGATATTTGCGAAAACGATTTTCTCACAATAGTAACTTCGTTCTATATTTCAGTCTACATTGCAATATATGAAGTAATTCTCGTGCTAATTCCATTACTTTTTTAATAAAGATTCAATAAAATATTACAACATTTCAGTTTTTAACATAGAAAATAGGTATACTTTGATGAACTAATTGTAATAGTGACCTATTTATATAGTTCTAGAGGTTATTATTATCGAATAAAGGTGGATAATGTGACATGCTTTAATACTAAAATACTTTAACTATTTAAACTTATACAGTTTATCCATCTTATGCTTAACTATTTTTAGATATGGCAGCATTTGCCTAGCGTTGCCATTGGTGTTGTGGAAGCTCAACTTGTTTTCCGACTTTTTCGACTAGTTTAATTCCCTACAAAGTTGCCCCTGCTTAAAGACTACATAGTTCTCGTTATACGCCTCGTTGGCTGTGCATTTCTTGGGTTGCCTCTTGATAAATTGCTATAAATTAAATTAACCAAACACACACAGATATATATAGACCCACACACATAGACACACCTACTACAGATGTGTGTAATAAGTGCAAAAAATAAAGAATTACATTTCATATGTTGTTCAAGCGCTGCCACATAATTTTCCACACTCGCACGCCCTCGGCTCAGGGTTGCTTTGGGCCCCCCTACAACTCTGACTCGGACTCTGAAACTGTCCTCGGTGCTGCCATATTTTTTGTTGTCGTTGTTGTTGTTGTTGTGGGGTCAGTCTGTTTACCTTTTTGTTGTTGTTGCTGTTGTGGTTACAGAATTGTTATGGTGAGTACTTTTTTTGCTCTTTTCTTTATACGATATAATGTTTTTTTTTGTGTTTTCGTCCGGGTGGTTAAATTGTGTGTGCGAGTCGGGAACGGGAACCAGATCCACATTAAACCATTTGACATAGCATTTAATATGCTCGCCTGGGTTTGTTTTTATTAATTTTTATTGTTATGATATGTGCAGGGGCTATAAATAATGCGCATAGTTCAGAAACTGAAGGAACTAGGAAATTGTTGAGGTAACCAGATACACTTGACAGACAAAAGAGTTAAACAAAAACTGGTTTAACAAGGAAACTATAATGGTGTAATGATGGGCTATAAAGAGATCTATTAGTGAGGGATTCCTACAAGATCTTATTAATTTACCCTCAGAGAAACTCCGCCATTTTCATTTCCAACTTCCAACAAAGGCTTACTTTCATTTCTCCACTTGCACACAATTTACTTTCATTTCCCATCGATTGTCTGTGACATTCACCTATCGGTTTCTGGCCTGGCCTTTATCTGCCTGTGAGTCGCATATCACCCAACTTGCATCTACAACTTGAGGACATATTGTTGTCATGTTTAACATATCTTAACGCTACTCAATGCTATGCACAACCTGGTCCGACTGGACAGTTACCAGTCGGCAGTTTCCAGTAATCCGCGTAAGCAGCGGCAACCAGTTGAGTTAGTTTCGAGACGGTCAAGTTATTCCAATTCGAGCAGGCCGCCTCCTGCTCATCATCGGTTCGAGTTCTTCATCATTTGTAGCATCAGCGTCAAGATCATTGCTCATGTTTACAATGATGACAGGCGGCAGAGCGGGCGGGGGCACTGGTCGGGGCAATCGACAAGAACGTGTAGAGCCAAAAACCCATCATCAGCCCGACGGATCGAATGGGATCGCATCGGATCGGATCGACTACAAGTTGAGCCAGCCCAGGCTGGTAGCTGGTAGCTATCATAAATCTGTTCGTCGCAAAAAATCTACACACAATGGGGCGTTTGGAAACGCATTCGTCGATCGAGGAATGCGACTCGCAAAATGAAAACTAAAAACTGAATCCGAATCTGAATCTCAAACTGAAACTGAAACCGAAACTGAAACTGACTGACTGTCGACTTTCGATTGTCTTGAACACTGAATCGATAGGATACACTAAGCAAATGTTTCGGGTGTATTATTATTAGTATTATTATTATCGTATCTAAAGACTGGAAGCTGATGATTCTGATTTTTCATTTTCCATAGAATTCTTCAACAACTTTTTAGATATTTTATTATTAGGGATATTTTTTAATAGAGCTCAAAATATTATCTCTCATTTTTTTAAATATTGTAGTATATTGATATAGTAATCCAATTTAGTTGTAGGAAGAGGCTAAGTAAGCTCTTTAAGTGGGTAGATGTCTTTAAATGGGTAACAATTTATTTTGATTTCATTAATTCCGTAAGTTTTAAAGTCTAATAACTATGTGTTTGAGAATCAAATTCTCGGATGATATACATTTCTGGAACATCTGAGCATTCATTCATCATATATTCAAAGCCCAATTTTTAAAATGTATACAAATTACATTATTTTTTTATAGTTTTAGGAATATCTAGTTAGAAGTTACTATTATTATATTATGAGTATTTTAAAGAAAAACCATATTGCAGAAACTGTGCCAATTTTGTTTATACAGGGGCCAATTATATGAAAGGATTCATCATTTGCCTGATATAAAAATTCCAAGCTATAATTTTCACGTAAATGGGGAAACTCAGTAAGCCCCTGTGGCTTCACAAAATCTTCCCTTCCCTTCCTTTCAGCCTTCAATGCTGTTTTTTTCTTGAAGAACATAAGAAACTTATTAAGATTTCAGCTCAAACAAGTGAGTTAGGATTATGATTTCATACGCTCTTCGATGAATCACAACACTATGAGTCCTTCTGTATTTATAGACCTATTGTTTTCAAATTTTGTCGGTCATTAGATAATGGCGAATTTCAACTATATAGAAAATTATAATGGTAATTGCTTACGAACTTAGAGCCTACTGGTCTGGTAGTAATTTTTTGGGGCTTTGAACACTTCCTTTTATAGATTACAAGTATCAGCACAAAGTGAATATACTATTCTTCAAAAAGAGTATTTAGTGATGATAAAAGTTTCATGTTTTGGTAAATTTCAATATCATTTTTGCTAAGAAATTTGATAATCACAAATCTGCCGTCGGTTGTTCAGATATATCTGCTATATAACTGTCTCTACTATTTCTCCCAGTGTATTATTTGACTTGCTTTTGTTGTTTTACAATGCGCATTGTTTTGTGTGCTGTTCGCTCGGTGTGCGCGGTGTGCAGCTGATTTATAGCCGTTGCTGGGTCAAAGCGTTTGGCTACTCAACTCCGATCTACTCAGCTCGAACCCGCCAAATCGCTGCTGCAACATTTACCGCCGCTGCCGCTGCTCTTGCTGCTGCTGTTGGGTTTATGATTTGTCATAAATATGTCGCGATCAGTTTGTCTGCCGGTTTCGAGTCGAGTTGAGTTGAGGAGCTGCAACTGATTGGCATACGTCGGGCTGGGATGGGATGGGATGCCTTGGACTGATTGGGAATATTGCTGGGCAGAATTTACTTACTCTAGCTGGAAACGGACGTTGTCCACGCAGAGCCTCATGCAAACCGGAAGCTGCCTCGGAGAGTACAACAAGCGCTTGAGATGGCAAATGGCTGCTGACAAAGGCGTTGCTTTCCATCTGATGTTATTATTAATTAATTAATTGCAATTTTGGCACTGCTTGCTGAGCATAACTTGCGTGCACTGCTTGCGCTATCAACACTTTCGCTTAATTAATTAATTGTGAATTCAATTGGCACTAACAATATAAATGCAAGTTAATTAAATTATGCACACAGACACACACATAAACACATATATAACAAGTATTTTTTTGTTTTTTATTATTTATATTTTACGCGCGCGTCGGCTGAGAAGTTTATTAAACGCACGTTTTACGCTCTGCGTCTGCTGGGGCAACCGCACGTACGCGCTGCTAGAGTCCAACTGGACCAACTGCTTTCCCAGCCAGCTTTGGGCCTGCTGCTGGCGCTGTCGCCGTCGCTGCTGCTGCGCAGTCGCCTGCTCAGTCAACGCCTCTGCTGTGCGGCACGTCGATTGGTCGAGGCGGCGAACCGGTTTGACGCTGGCGGTGCGCAGTAGTGTTGTCTCGCTTGCACACACGGGCTAAGCATATGCTGCTGCTCGTTTCCCCTGCCAATTGACGTTTACATTATGTTTACCTCTTTAGTCGGCAGTGTTGTTTTTGTGCATTATTATTCCAAAATGGTTGCAATTGTTGTTGTTGTTGTTGTAGTTGTTGTTGTAGCTGTTGCCTGTTTGTCTGTTTATCTGCTGGTTATTCTACGCCTGTTTGTCTGCCAGCACCTGGGACTGGTGCCCCACTCCCTCTACCTCTACCTCCCCCCCAATCTATCTGTTTTAGCCTGGCCGACAGCCAGCAGCAGCCCCTTTGGCATGTTGTGTAAATAAACCGTTTGGAGAAGCATTTTTACTTTGTACAAGTTGAGTTTGTTGTTGTTCCTGTTGTTGTTGTCAGCCTGGGCAGTGGCTGGAAGTATCTTGAAGTCACTTTTTCTGCTGTTCCTGCAGTTGGCTGGCTGCTGGCTTTCGTACGCCGGACACTTAATATAGCACATTACCGTGGTATTTATTGGAACAACAGAAGGTCATAATTCCCTTAGATGTGGAAAAAATTTGAAGAATCGAAGTGATGAGTTCAATATGGTTGCTTTTCTTATAGCTTCAAGTTTTTCAGTTTTCCATGAATTTTAATTTAACATATTAAATAGACATTTTCTAGAAAAATATATGTTTATACTGAAGTGTATTTCTTAGATATATATCTTAGATATACATAAAGTTGAGTACAGTTCGTATGCAAAGTTTCTTCTCACAAAATATAGTATAAATCAGATCAGATAAATCATGTATTTATTGTTTTAATGATCAATGGAATTAAATTTTAGTCAGTTTTTTTCTACTTACATGTTTTTATAGACCATATTAAAACTTCTACCTAAACCATATTCATATATTGTGAGATATATTATTTAATTACAGTTTTCAGTTTTATTATACATTTTTTATCTAAATATCTCATAAAATGTTTTGGTATCAATGGAAAAATCCCCAATTTATAGATTTATGATCTTCCGATCACTAAATCTTCTTTGAACAGCTCATAACCTATTTATAATATTTTGTGTCTCTTAAATTGAATATCTTAAAGCATAAGATTGAAGGCCTCGGTGGATAGCGCACTGTTCCGCCAAAAATAAGGTGCGATAGGCATGACCCTCCTAGAATAACTAGGTTGTGGTGTAGGATTTGAAATCCACCCACGTAAAAAAGAGTTCTTCAGTGAGGGAAATGGAATAGTGGAAAATAGTGATTCAGGCTTGAACCCGATAGGGTTGTTATGGCTATTTAATAATGATAGTAATAAAAGATAAGATTATTATTATGAATGCTTTACAACTATACTTCCCGCGGAGCCCAAAAGTTCGGGTTTCCCGGGAAGCGACTGAAAAAGCCATAATAGTAGCCACACTTATAGCTTACAGCTTATGGTTAGAACTAGGGCGGTATCTGATCGCTATTATTATGAATGATTATATATTGTATATGCAATCCTCTGTTTTGTGCTCGGTTTTGTATTGATCAGTTCATTCCTTTCCCATAGGAATCATTTTAGCTTGCTTTAGCTTCTTTTGGTAATTATTGACTTTGAAATGTCTATTGGATATTGTCAGGGAAGTAGTTCTACTTAGAGACATATTTTTTTGGAAATCTCGTTCTGCCTCAGCTGCAGTTGGAAGATGTGCCATACTTTCTGCTAAATCTAGAGTAAAATCGGAGTTTCCATTTGTTTTAATTAAGATATTTCTTGATGATCTGTTATTATTATTATTGTATTTTGGATTGCAAATCCTACGCCAGAACTTAGTTTTCCTAGGGCTTTATCTACTTTTCGTTAATTTAGATTACAAATATCAAGACTCTAAGTATAGGTATTGTAGATATCTAGACTACATTCGGCTTTACATGTGCTAGCAAATGCTTCAAACAGATTAATTTTCTTTAAAGATCAAGCTTCGACTAGTTTTCAGTGATCTTAATTTAAATCAAAGCTTTTGAAACTATTTTTCTAAGGTTTTTTCTGATAAGATAATCAAAATGATAAGAAAAATATGATTAATCCATGTGCATATGCATACATTTGAATAGATGCTTAATATAAATATTTTGTTGACATTTCAAACTAATTTATTGGTCCCTTAAACAATGACCTATCTCTTTAAAAACTCTCTATAGAAGTACTTTAGCTAAAAATTAACATTTTGAGTTCATTCAGTGTAAAAACCCAAATTCCCCACAAACTTTTATCCTGCAGATCGAACTGTTTGTGCCCACTGTGTACTCTGCCAGGCAGTCAAATAGTTGTGGCATAGCATATTAATACAATAACAAAAACAACAATAATAACAACAACAACTACAATTACAACACACACACACACACACACTCGCACACTCATGAAAAGAAACAGTGGGTAAAAGACCAAAACCAACAAAAAAGAAGCAAACTTTAACTACCCGAAGAACCAACGATGATGACTAAAAAATGTTCCTTGTGATTTGGAGATTGTTGTGATTTTAATTTTTTACCAACTAAATAAAATATTTGTTTGCAATTTAAGCGCAAAAAACTTAAAAGACGAACGACTGCTGAGAAAATGGCGAGAGAAAAGGCAGAAGAAGTTGGCTAAAAAAGCGACTTTTGACGTGTTTTATGGGTGCCGAGTGCCGAGTGGCTGTCAGCCAGTGAGTACAGTGAGTACTGCCCCCATCTTCCGCCCCCAGTCCCCATCAATATGTGGCCCATGTGACACGTTAGCTTTGGTCATGTCTTTAATTGGTGGCTAGTAAATTTAGCTTTGGCCATGTTTGGGAACAGCACATGGACTTGGCCAAGAGAATCGTTGACGCGTTGACTTGACTTGGCTAATTTTTTGCTCATTATATTTACATTTCGCGAATTCCACCGGACTGAAGACTCGCACTTTATAATTTCCAGGCATTGCTTGGTTTATTACCAACTCGCCGAGTGAGACGGAGCGAGTGGGTGTGCCCGAGTGGGACAGCTAGGGAGCTGCTGCTCTTAATTGACGCATGCGCCGGACAACGACAACTCCGGCCAAGTCGAAGTAGCCTACATTATGTGCCTAATACTCCGGCGGCAGTATATATATGCACGGCTATATATGGCGGGTACTACTAGTACATAGGGCAGAACTTTGGATGGGGTGACAGGGTGGGGGCCAAGTGCTCACCATATATAGCATCTGTTCGCTTTTTGGACTCAACTGCATTTGGCTGGCAGTAGATTTTTCATTTTATTTATGTGCTGCTTGCTGTCGTCGGTTCCTTGTCTCCCTCTACCTCTCCATCTCCCTCTTGCTCCCTCTCTGCCTCTCTTTCTTTTTCAGTCAGCCCCTCTCTGTCTTGCTAGCTTTATCTATAGCTTTTTTTGTTGGGTTTTTAGCTTGTATTTCTCAGTTTGTCAGCTTCTCGCTACAAAATTAAATACTTGTCTTTGTTTTTTATGGCCAACACTCGACAGCCCGTTAAGTTAGTAGAGATATGGCCGGGGGGAGGGGGGCCTCTGGGCGGGCCGGAGGCGGAAGGGTGTGGGCGTGTGCTAACGTATGTATCTGCAACTTGGCCATAAACCGAGTGCCATTTTGGCCTGACAGCTAATTTATGTAGTGGCCAAGAAAGCAGCAGCACCATCTGCGTTCCTACAGCTTCTTCTTCTTCTTTTCACACACACACACACAACACACACTCGCACACACAACAGTTCTTTAATATTTTTGGCAAACAATTTTCTATAATTTAGTTGAGTCTCCTCTATAAGGCTGACAATGACTGGCCCAAAAGATTGGCATTTAATTGGTGGCATTTTATGGCTGATTTGCGGTTGGCAGATTTGACCTGAAGTAGACACTGATCAGTCCATAATTTATATAGAATTATTATGAATTTTAGAAAAAAATATTGTGGTATTTGTGAATTATGTTCTAAGATGATAGTATTGGGTTTTGGATTCTAAATATCTGCTTGTCGTCTGAGATATGGGCTAGAAAGCAGAAATGAATTAAGAAAGCGAATACTGCTATATCTCTATCTAATGTATCTCTCAAACTTAATCTTTCTCCCAATAATAACGGAAAGTCTGTTGATTAGGGACCTCAATTCCATTAGGATAGTTCATTCACCTGATCCCTATAAATGGTTCCATTATGCGTTCTTTAATACCACAAAAAACATTTCAGATATTTCAAATTTTAAAAGTATTTCCCCATAATCTTCTAAAAGGATATCACTCTTTTTTGATCATCTTTTAAAAGTAATTATATTGTAGTTAGATGCAGATAATTATCGAAGTTTCCATTAATTTTTCTTGCCAACCCATGGTGTAACGTCGTTATTATATTTTCAAATTTTTATTTTCTTAATTTTATTGAGTTTTAATGACTAGTTTATTTCGTATTCTTTATTAAAACTCTTCAATACAAAACTTTCCAATTCAACAATTATTACAGAAACCATAAAGCTATCGTATCTATTATTTTAAAATATTTTATATAAGAACAGAACCTCCAGGTTGAACTTGTATAGCAGCTGTAGAACATAGTGCTTCGATCCCTTGAAAATGGGATATGGTGAAAGATAATAAAAGAAACTGAAGTGTGCGTGAAGTTTGAATCTCGAAGATTAAAGAGTATGAGAAACATGGAGGAAAAGTAACTATAAAAGAAGATTCTGACCCAAGTTACATTACGAAACTGGGAGACTCGAATGCAGCCGGACGGACAGATAGAAGGACGATATAGACGATTTCAACGAATAAAGTAAGCTCTGCTCCAAGTTGCATTACGATCGCTCAAAAACTGAAGGACATAATGTATGACATAATTCGTTTTCTTCTACTTTCTTCGAAACGAGTATAAAAACTTAACAGCATAGTGATGAATTAAAAAAGAAATCTCTATCCTAAGTTTCATTACGATAACTCAAAAAATAGTTTGCATACAGACAGACGGACATTCGAGCAGACGGGAGCTTAGTAGGTTTTTTGCATAAGATGAATATAGAAAAGGAATATGGAACTATGCATCATTCTTCCAATATTACACATTCAATCTAATCTTAACTTCCCCTAAAAAAAAATATTTTGCTCATAATAAATTATCTTTTTCGATTTCAAAATCCACTTTCTTCATATCACATTAATTATATTCCTTTACCACATTCTAACATAATACTTATGCCTCGATTATGTTGATTCGCTCAAACCAGAGATTTATTGCCGTGCCTAAAACACTCCCTGTTTGCTGTTCCCAAATTATCTGCGTAACAACTCCTCCTCAATCCTCACAGCTGGCATTCGCATAGTTTCTCCAGCAGCTTCTGCCGCACCTGCAGCCCGACATTGTCCATCATCTAGCCAAATCCCGGTCTGCCACGCCCATGAATTAATTGAAAGGACGTTACAAGTGCAAAGCGCTTACTGTCAAAGCCAATGCCAACCGCCAAAACCTCCAAACCACCAAACCACCAACTCGAGAGTTCCCAAAAAACAAGCCAAACCCAAACTCAGACATCTGCGACTCACATAAAAAAAGAAAAACGAGACAAAGAGGAAAATCCACAAAAATCCCCGACAAATGTGCATTGGCGAAAATCAACGGAGAAGAAAACGAATTTCCCGATACTTTTCATGGAAATATGGAAAATGGAAATGAATTACAAGCGAAATAAATGTACGGGAATTGTACGAAACAAAGCAAAATCGTATCATAAAAATCGTGGTAAAAAGTGGCAAAAGGGCAAATCGCTAACATGTTGACAAGCGTTTTGTGGGCGGAACAGGCAGGGGGTGGGGCGCTGTGTGATAGAGAACGGGGGGCGTAGGAATTGTGGTAAAATTTTTTGATGTTTTTTTTTTTTTTTTGGTTTGGTTTCGGTAGCCAGCGCAATGTTGACATGTTCCAAATGCAATTTTAACAGGATTTGCAAGGACACATTTGCACAAAGTGACAGAAAAACGCAGGCAACAGCAACAACAACAACAACAACAACAACAAAAGTCAACCCCCCGTCTACCGCTGTCCGGGCAACTCTCCGGCCGTATTGTTGTGTGCGTGGCTGGCATAACTTGCGGCTTAAAGGGCTCAACTTGTCATGTCGCCTGTCGCCTGTCGCCAATGTCCGCATTGATTTTGCTCTTACGTTGACTCCATGACTCCGGATTCTGGGTCTGACCCGACCCAATCTGGACCCAAAGCTTGGGTCAGCTGCGGTCTTAACGCTTCATCAATATGCTTTTGCCAGCGCCGCTAATTTTACGTTTTAGTCGACCTCGAAGCAAGTGCTACGTGCAGATTTATGTGACAAAAACAAGTGGCTGCGTCCGTCCTTATGTGGGTAGTCCAACCATCCAGCATCCACCCACCCATCCCATCGCCTTGTATCTATCGCTCAGCATGCGTGTCTGTGTGTTTAGTGTTAATCCGTCAATGATAAGCTCAATTTGTTGTGGTCACTCAGTGACAATGACCGTTC
>JBANCY010001081.1:0-14469 GCA_037040045.1 Phorticella flavipennis | reverse complement strand
TTCAGAGCTTCAGGTTTTGACCCGAAAGGGTTGTTATGGTGATATAATAATAATAATAAATTTTTAATGAAAATAATCATCATCAAAGAATTCAATGAAATTCGATTCTTGAATTGAATGAAAATTTCATAATTGAATTAAATGATATTTATCCCTATAACAATAAAATTTATTTGGAATATGGATATAAAAATTTAACCTGATTCTGGGGGGAACTGATGAAAATCTTTAGATAATATAAAAAAATAATATTCCGACTAAATGAAAACTTGTTGCGCTAGAATTTATATGATCAGAGTTTAATATATTATCTGAAATATTATCGTGCTATAGATTTAAAATGAGAACACTCTGATAGGGAATATAGGGTTTTCTCAAAATAATAATATTAGAGTTAATAATTAATGCGATAGATTGTTGCACTTTGGAGAACTCGACTTTTTTCAGTTTTAATGGAATCGCTTTATAAGACATATTTCGTGCAATTATTTTCTTCAGGCGGTCAAAACCAAGCACTTTTTTAGTATCTAACAGAGAAGCAACCATATATTTATTGCGTTACATTTGTTTTCAAGAGCTCATTAAATTTTATATATTAACACATAAAGAAATTCAATCATTGTTCATGATAATAAAGATTCTTATCAATTACCACAACAAAAGCAATAATTTTTTAGAATGTTTTTATTATTACCCAAAGCGTATTATAGCATAGAGCACGTTATTATAATATTATTAGCAATTTTCCATACAATTTGCACTTAAAACTTTTTTATTTTCTTAAAAAAAAAAATTAAAAAAAAGGAAAAAAGTTTTTAACATGTTTCCGCCCGGGATCGAACCGGGGGCCTTCTGCGTGTTAGGCAGATGTGATAACCGCTACACCACGGAAACAGTTGGAATTTGTCCGGCAAAATGGATAATTTGAAATTCTAAAATTACGCTATTTCGAAAAACAAAAAGTATATATAAAATATTTCAACCATTTTCCATCTTGATCTAAAAAAAACATAATTTTTATAGTATTTTTTTCAAAAGTTGTGTCTACAGAGCAATTTTGAAATTTGTTTTTGATATTTGAAATGAGTTTTTTTTTTTTGCACTTTTCCCGGCAAATTTTTTCTTACACAAGAAGTATATGGTTCATTATGTATCAATATTGTAATTTACCTAATAATTTTTCATGTTCTGAATCCAATCTTCAAATTTCACGCAGTTTTTTTTTAAATTTCAAGAACACTAGGGAACACTTAGCTATAAAACTGAATTGGATATTCCCTGTTCATTTCTATTAAAACTTTTTGAGACAGAGTGACCATTCTCTAAATCTTTTTGTTAAGAGGATTATACTAAAATTTTTATGCAATTACTGTTGTAATTTCAGAAACAGAGCTTTTGGTTCAAAAAGGACAATAACATTCGCTTAGAACTCCGATCTTTTTGATGAAATCAGCATGATTTGATGAGGAACTGAGGTCCCAATGACCACCAAAAGTTATAAGTTGGGGGAAACAAGTTACGAGCAATTTTTCAGCTTTCCTTTGGCAAAATATCTTCTAAAAGTTTCTCTCTCTCGAAAGAGTTTTCAAAAAAGTTCCCCAAACGCCAACAAAATTGCATTAGCTTTCCAGCGGATATGCGGTTCCGCAGTCAACTTAACACCAAACAAATCACTTAGTTAGGCATTTAGATATCATGAAATCTCTCTCTAAAATCATAATCAAATTGAGGTCTATATTTTTTGTTGGTTTTGTTTCTTTTTCCGGGCAAAAGAATTCTAAAGTTACGCTTGAAAAATTGAAATCGCTTTGATTCGATTCAATTCGATGCGTTATGATTTGATTATGTTTTAGGCTCCGGTTCGGAGTCTGGTTTTGTCTTTCAATTTAAAAGCAATCTTGAGCCGCAGACCTAAACGCCGATCATTAAAGGATCATTAGTGATCATAATCTGATTATAATGCGCTCGGTTTGAATCGGTTTTTAGCTTTTTTCATTCGTTGTTTTCATTTAGTTTAGTTTTCGTTTTATTAACAACTTTTACCTGATATTTTTGTTTTGTTTTTTGTTTTTCGGATGCTGCAAATCAAAAGTCAAAAGGTTTGTTTTGGTTTCGGTTTTGGTTTTGGTTCGGACTCGGACTCGGAGGGCAATTAATGAAGCACATCCCGTTGACCGGTCTGGGAGATCGCGTGTCAGCGACAAATCTTTAGTGCTGAATGATGGGATGGGGGGGATGAGGGATGGGGGTAGGGGTAGTGCACAACCAGTGTGACCCCTCTGCAAATTGAGTATTGACCATGTGACCATAATGGGTATGGTATGGGTATGGGAATGTTGTATAAGTTTCGGATTTGGCTTTGGCTTCAGTTGGGGTTGAGTTAATGTGCCGGAAATAGAATTATGAATATGTTGGCGTGCGTAATTTATGCCGTTCAAAAGCGGACACCCCACTCCCCTCCCCACCTCCCCACCTCCCCACAACAACACCTCCTCACCCCTCTCACTTGATCACTCTCTCACACACACTCTCTCCTCTCCCCATGCTTTAGTCTCTGCTAATTGCCCGACTGCGATTGCCTGGTGGAGCGCCGAGGCTTTTACACTCAGAAAAAATCGGAACATTTTATAAGGATGAAAAATAGGTTTCCGAAAAAGAGTTTGAAACTTGCATTTCGAAACTTATGTCAACAGAGGGGACTGACACAAAATACGTAAAAACTCACCAAGAAAGTAGAACTAAGATCACACGGTTTGATCAGTAGGGAGGACTTCAGTTCTTCAGCTACAGTAAAAGCTTTTTTCGACCCGAACACAATAAAATGACGCAGCTATATGATTATTATACCCATAGCTAAAAGAAAAGATCTAAGAAATTTACTTCCGACTGACTTTGCTCATCATGGTCATCATAGACGGGTAAGCCCACGGTAACATCCATAGATCGAAACATCTGCTGTGTGTATGATGGTACCAGCTGGGTGTGGTGTATTAAGACCTACTTAAACCGAAAGAGACTATCACGGGGGAACTATATCAACCACAATTGATGCGTTTGAGCCAAATATTGCAAGAAAAACGGCCGCATTTTTCGGATAGACATTACGCTTTGCAGTATGACAATGCTCAACTGACTGACCCATATTTTTCGATCGATGGCTGGAAGACCAGTATTTCTCCAATTAAAATGAAGTCAAAAGATGGATCGACTCATGGATAGCAAAAAAAAAACTCAGAGTCCTTTGGCAGCGGTATCGGGGATTAGCCAGTAACGCACGATCTTATTTATACCCCTAATATTTTCACTCTCCTTATGTCTATATATCCGTCTATCAATCTCAACGTCTGTATATCTGTAGGTGTGTTTATCTGTACCCCTGAATCACAGCCTAGAAAGTAGTATATATCTCAGTCTGTCCATCCTAACTTTACATCCATTCGCCCATCTGTCCTTCTGTCCGCCTGTTTGTCCGTCTTTCGTCCTGTCTGTCGTGTTGACCATCAATTTATACAGATTTCCGATATTTATGGATCTGTTTCGGTCTGTCTTCCTGAGCAAATGACTAGGTAATCATTTGTCTATCAGTTTGACTGGTTCCAATGGTTCGATTGGTTCCAGCTTATTGTGGTTCCAATTCTTTCCGGGTTTCAATATCTCTATCTGTTTGTGAGTTGTTTTATCTTTCTATCCAACTATTTTCCAATCGGTATTTAGATCTAATATTACATATTTTCTATCTGTCCGTCTTCAGCCAGTTTCAGTCTGTTTGCTTTTACCTCTCTGTCTGTCTTTTCCCATCTGTCGTTCCACCTATTTTATTCACAGTTTAGCTCTATATATGTTGTTCTAAACTTTCAATCATATTTCAGTCCAAATATTATAAAGTTGGCAAAAATCTATGTCCTCTTAGAACTTCTTATGTTTTTTGGTACATTTGGTACACAAATATTGTTAAGATATGTTTGATAATTTAGGATTATTTTTAGTTAGATATATTTGAAGATGTGAATTTTCTCTTTGAGTATTCAAATTATCTTTCTTTTGTCAACAGCTGTCATCATCCATCCCATCCCTCTCTCTCGGGGTAAATGCCACATTTTTTCGAACAGTGTAGATTTATCTATGGCCTAGCACTAAATAAACAGCAATGATGGACCCAAAGGCCTCCTCTCTCATGTGCGCTGGGCACTGGACGAGTCCTGCCTGGGTACGTGGACGGGCGTTATAATTTACACTTGAGCTAAAATATTGATACTCGAAAAGCAATTTAGATAAGACCGAGACACACACTGGAAATTCCGCTTCACACCTACAGACGGTGCCCAGGCAATGGCAATGGCAATGGCAAAAGGTGTGAAAGGTGTCTCAGTGTGTTTTTGTTTTTCTTTTTGGCCTGGCTAAGTGCGTGGCAGGACGTGGCCAAGTCGGGCCAGAACGGGGCTGGCCGGGGCAGGGCAGGACAGCTGTCACCCAGTTGAGTCTCCGCAAAAACAGACGCTGGCACTGGCTCTGGTGATGGTGCTGGTGTTGGTTCTGGCGACATGATCCGTCGTGAGCCGATGAGCTGATGAGCTCCGGGCGAGGGCTTGTTAGAACGTTGAGGCTCAAGTGCTACCAGCTGTCAACGGAACGCTAAGCTGGCGTCGCTGCGCCACGCCCACAACGCCCGCTTGCTGAGCCATTAATGAGCCAGCGATAACATCAAAAGGCTAGACATGATTTGTCAATAGGTCAAAGGGCAAATTGCAGCAGCAGCAGTCCCCGTCCCCGTCGCAGTCAAGTGCAGCACTTCTCACACTCGCAAATGGCCCCGGAGAGGAAGTTGCCGCTGTGTAATTAAGGTGCATTTATTTTCAAATTAACATTCGATCAATTTGGAAATGGGAGCAGAGCACCGGCAGCAGAGCCAAAGGTTCCACGCAGAGGAAGAGGCGTAGTGACAGGATCATCATTAGACCAAGTCGCATTTTGCAGCCGTCGATTTTACGCCTTTTCCCAGTTGATGCGCCGTAACTAGACTCAATTCATGAGTTATTCAGGCGCCGCCTGTGGCGGATGTGCTCAAAGTCAGCACAATTAGGCTACAATTACCGAGGATCGCATAGTAATACTTTCAAAACGTGGTAAAAACAAAACTATTTGGTACAGATCATTTGAAAGAAATACCAGAGCAATTAGAGAGCTTTGAGAAAAAGGTTACTAACTGAAATATGTGGCGTTTAGAATGGTCTAACGAGAGCACAAGTCCATATAAAGGACAAGGTGGTGTAAAGGTGGAAGGTTGACTTGACTTTTGGTATAGACTCTTCGATTCTAGATTGAAAACCACAAAGAATACGAAAACAAGAAATTTCAAAAAAAAAGTTCCAGTGGATTTACTTTTAGTGAATGTAAGTTTAGGTTAGACGTTTCCGGATCTCATATAGACCTTAAGGTCCTGACTAGTTTTTTTTTTGTTTTCAGTTGAACAGCTTTTTAGAGAACAACATCGATACATTAGGTATCAGAACGGTGGTCACAGAGTCTCGGTTCCGGTACATCTGTATCTGTGTTTGATGAGGCCTGGACAAGAGCACAGCAGTTGCTCTGGGATCTTGGTTAACCCATCCCCCATGAATTTTCGGTACCTAGCGGATTCCAAAGATCCAAGTTTCTTCGCATGTTTGGCTGCCATAGAGTGCCCTGTGAGAATGTTATCTATCGCTCTGCACTTTTTGTGAGGAAGAGGTTGTTTGGCAACCCGGAGAGTTTTTGCCCTCTTGCAGATTGTCAAGCTTTTCTGTGTTCGACTAGCCTTGGCTTTTAGAGTGTTTAGAATTACCTTTTAAAGAAGTTTCTCATGTCTATCCGAAAATTGCGGCTGTTTTTCTTACAATACTCGGCTCAAGCGCACACTGTAGAAATTTCGAGCTATGGACATTAGGCTTTTCCGGTGATAATGAGGTGATAATGAGTCCATTCCCAGACAATCCCTAAAATCATCCAATGCACCTAAGATTAGAGTTATCTTTTTGTCCCATTTCATGTTGGACAATTGCTGATCACGCTCCATTCTAGCTTAACTTATGTTTTTACTATTCCATTGAGTGGCAAATTGAGTGCCATTTGGGTTAACTTTTTAAAAGGGCACTTCAAATGACCCCAACCCAAATGTAGGCGGCGGACTCCATTAAAAATAACGCCCGACTACTCCGACTGCCCCGACCGACTGACTGGCTAATGACAAAGTTCTCCTGTGCGTCCCCTGAACAAAGGAGGTCGCAGGATTACTGGGCGTGGCAGAGAGCGGTGGCAAGAGAACAGCAAACAAATTTGACCAAGCTTAAAAACAAAGTTGTTGTTGCGCATTTCACGGCCGGCAAAAAGTGGCGCTAAAGCAGGAAGAAAAAAGCTAAAAAAAAAGCCAAAAAAGCTAAAAATGGGGCAAAAATGGAGGAAAAAAATGCAAAATGTTTTTAATGTGAACACTTTTAACACTAATGGTGCCGGAATATTTAATTTGGCCGAGCGACAAACGCGCGGGTGACAGCCCGTTGCGGGGTGGCCAACGGAAACAAACACACACACACACACACACACACACACACACAAAAGAAAAGCGAAAAGGAAAGCACATTAAGAGCAACTGCCCCCAGCCCCACGCCACGCCCCAGTCGTGTACGGCCACCAGCTCCTGTCAGGTGGTTGGTAACCCTGGCAAAAGTACACCGCAAAACATGTCAAATGTGAACACAAACAGACCCACTCCAGACCCACTCCAGCCCCCTCTAGCCCCTCTAGACCCCTCCAGTTCACTCCCCTCAAGCCCCCACCCAGCTCCAACAACCACCCAACCACCAACCCCGCGCAGCCCATCAACACAACGTCAACACTGGGCTGCGCTTTTGAGCCGGAGATGTTGGCGTAAATTTGTTAATTTGGCAACGATGACAACCACACCAGGCTCTAAAAACACAACCAGCCAACCAGGCGGGCAGGCAACCACCCAAGCCACCCCAGCCACCCAAACCACCCCAGCCCCTCGAACCACCCGTAAGCACCCAAAAACCAAGCGCGCCACCCGAAAACACGTAACAGCAACAGGCACCACCCCAATGAACAGTTACCAAGCGGGGGGAAAAGTTGACTGGTTTTTCCAGCAAACATTTCTTTTTCATACACTTCCCAACCTCGGACATTTGCTTTTTGTTGGGAAATATGTTCAAAAAGGATATAAGGAGACAGATCCTTGAGATTGCAAACCATTTCTTCATATGTGATTATATTTTTGACAGTTTAAAAAACTTTTTAAGAAGTTTGTAAAAATTTATTAATTTGCCTAACTCAAGATGGACTCTCGCATATTTCATACATCTCTTTACATTTTTAAATTGCTTTATCCTTCCTATTACGCCTTAATATACCTCCTAAATTCTATAATCTCTGTGCAATATATGCTTTTAAACTTCAAAGTTTCAAAGCTTTTCCTGTCTACAATCTTCAATTCTTAAATAAGATCTATTCATTTCTGTATCCATATTCTTTTGCTTTTGTTCAGATTTGCGCACCATACTTCTAGGAAACCTTCCATTGGAAAATTTTGAAAGGTTCTTAGAATGGTTTGTCCCAAATTTGATAGCCTCCTATGTCTTTGAAAATGGTCTCCTTCTGCAGCAATTTTGCCGCACGAAAACGATTGCTCACATATTAGTCAGGGCGTTGAAACTTACTTGGAAACTCTTAGTTGGGAACTTCTACCCCACACACCTTATAGCCCAGACATTGCTCCTTCTCATTACCATATTTTCCGATCGATGACCAGCACTTCACCTCTTGGGAGGAAGCAAACAAATGAATCGATACATGGATCGCATCAGAAGACGAATTTTTCTTTCAAGCTGGTATCGGAAAATTGACAGAAAGATGGAAATAAGTAGTGACAAGCGCTGGGTAATACTTGAAATAATCTATTTGTAACCATTTTATACTCAATAAAGCCTCAAGTTTTGAAAAACAAACTTTTAAAACTACTTGCAACTTCTAATATGTTAAAGAATTTGTAGCATCAGTTTTCCGCCCGACACTGTTCATAGAGATTAATGTTAATAATCTAAAGACCAAATTTTCGAATTCACAGTTCGAAAATTTCATTTTTCAAATCCATTTTCGGAAACTTTAAATAATTCTTCTAAAAGAACGGAAAGCCATTTTCCTAAGCTCTTCCAAGGGATTTTTGCTTTCTACTCTGCAAAAGGACATCAACAGCAAGGGTATTTCGGTTAGCGCATTTACCTGGATAGATTTTCTTTCTTATATATTTTTTTTTGTATTTGTTGTTGTTGTAGCGCGTTGGTGTTGCGAGTTAAAATTGTTTTAATGCTGCGCAAATTTATGCAAATTGCGCTCTTTTTGCATATTTAAAAAGCGAATACACGAGCACTTTGCCAAAGTAATTTGTTACATAATGGAGCTCCAGTTCCAGTTCCAGCTCCAGCTCCAGCTCCAGCTCCAGTTGCAGGGAATGCCACACACACCCCACACACAGCCCACACACAGCCCACACCCTGCACCGCATAGCTGGATCGGGTGACTCTGGTCCAAAGCCGAGATGCCAGGCAGACCAGGCAGAGGCCAGCAGCTGAGCGGAAGCGAGCCGAGCGCCATGTTGGAAAAGTTTAATTTGCCATAAGTGCGCGCCATTTTGCAGCGTTTTCTGAACTTTTTAATGGAACCTACAAAAGCTGTCGACGACAAACAAACAAACAGACCAAAAAAAAAAACAAAAAATGGCCAGCCAAAGCCGGAAGGGGGCGTGGCGGGACGCAGCGTGGGCGTTGGGGGTCTGCGAGGGCAACGTGTCACAAAATTATGCAAATGCCGTTTGGCTGTTAAAATATGTTAATGCCGTGCACTTTCTTGTCAGTCCGCATACCCTGTAAGTGAGCACAAAGTGTCCGCACGACTTGTTAATTATAATTTAAAGAAGTAACTGCTTTTGCTTAGGGCTTAGCCAAAGCAAAATTAAAGCTCAAATTTGTTCAAGTGCAACTACAGCATCTCTAGGGTATCTATGTATTCGAGTTACTTGCTAAACAGTTTTTAATGTCATGTCTCTTGATGCTTTTAACATTTTAACAAATGAAAGATATAAAGATGAAGAGAGACTGGGACAGGTCATATGATGCTTCTGGGGTCGATGGAGGAGGTCTACTGTTTGTCGACATATCTAAAATTTTATTAACAAATATAAAATTGTCCGCAATGTATGTAAGAACTTTCAATACAATAGCTTGAGATATACGGGAAATTATTGCAAAACCGACTATATGGCGGGAATATGATATTATGGGCAAAGCTTTATGAAATTTAGTGGAACCGTAGATACTTAAGAATCTTCAAAATTTGCGAGCTTTTCAGTCAATAGCTTGAAAGAGAAGGTAAATATTGGCAGCTATATATTATATAGTGGTGCGATGAGAAAAAAATTGGGAAACTTTATCTGAAACTTTTGTGAATTTAGTTATAGATAGATATAACTTATTTCTTGTGCCCTATATGGGTTAATATAGGTAGGTATATAGATATTGATTTGGTATGATCTTTAACCAAAGGAATCTGTAGAATTCTGAACTTTTTAAATGTTAAGTAAACTAGATCCCAGAGCAAGGGGCCCCAGTGGACCAGTGAATAACGCCCTGAATCGCCAAATAAGAGATGCGAGTTCGAGTCCCGATCATGTCGATAGGCATGACCCTCCTGGAAAAACTGGGTTCTGGCCTAGGATTTGAGATCCAACCACGTAAAAAAAAGGTCTTCAATGAAAGAAGCAGAAATAAAGGAATAGAGTGCTTCAGTCTTTGACCCAATGGCGTTGTTATGGCCATATAATAATAATAATAATAATAGATTCCAGAACATTTTGATATTTCCTAGATCAAATCACCCACACAGAAAAACTGAATCTTAACTGTCTGATTTTATATAGCAATTGGTTCGGTCAAATAGGCCACAATTGGACAATCTGAGAGATAGACGACCAGACAGATAGACAGACAGATAATAAGATATTTCAACTCAGCTTAGTTTTAATGAATACAAACATATAGCTTAAAGTCGGCAATTATATCCAGTATTTTGTAGCTTTGGCCAACTTTGCAGGGCATCAGAGCTAAGAGTTTGAAGCCAAACGACAAGCACTTGCATTGAATGTAAAAGACAAATCTTATATAAGCGCATTATATGATATTATTTTAATTAAATTTACAAAGATTGCAGGAATGGGAAAGGCCATAAAACTGCGCTGGTCAGTCAAAAATTCAACTTTCCAAAAACACCTACACGTCGGATAGATAAATAAATGGTTGGCTGACTGGAGGCTCGGGGGACTGGATGGATGGATGGATGGATGGATGAAATAGTCATAAATTGCCACGCCCCAGAAATAAAAACAAAGGCAAATGCGATAGAGGAAGCAGCGCAGGGACAGGGCTAGGGGCAGGGGAGTGTTGAGAGTCGGAGCCGGGGCTGGAGCTGGGGCTGGGTCTGGGGCTGGTTCTGGAGCTGAGCTCAATGTCAGCATTAAAAGCAACGGGCTACAAAACTTGTCAACCTCTAACGATAATTGAGTCATAAACTTTATCTAATGACAATTTATGCCATTGAAAACAAAACACCGACACCGGAAAGATTCAGATATATATACTATATAACCATGACTCGTTGTACATAAATTTTCAACTTGCGGTTTTAGATCATAATTTGAGCAACCCAACGAAATAGTGTCTCATTAGCAAAGACTCCAAAACAATTGCCGTTACCCAGCTGTCTGTCCAACTGTCTATCTGTCTGTCTATATGTCTATCTGTCTGTCTGCTCTGTAAACTAAATTTCTCATAGAAAATCTAATAAATATTACGACTCCCGAGACACAGGTCATATCATAATTCATGCCTCAATTATTACACGGAGAAACCGCAGCAGACTCATCGCTTGCCAAGCGTAAATTTCACCAGCTCACACAAATAAATAAATAAATAAATATAATAATAATAATAATAATAGTAATAATAATAATAAAAAACCCACACTAATTAACTTAAATTTCAATTAAAATGTCTTTTGTTATGTGATTTTTATGTGGTCGGGTCGACCATTAGTTCATAGCCGTGGCGAACCGGAAACTTTTGTCACCCAAAAAATGCTAATGAATGCACCGCCCATCCCCCCTTACCCACGCGACGGACCCACCGATCTCGAACCTCGGACTTAACATAACATAATGTCACCTGGCTATGCCTACCTGGCCAAGCGATCAAGCCATATTTACTCGTTATATTCATCTCATCTCATTCCATTCCATTCCATTTGTGCCTCGTGTTTATTTGTTAATTTCCGATGTTTCCCAGTTTTTCAGTTTTCCACATTTTGTCATTCTGTCATTTTCTCAGTGGAGTTTTTGTCATGAAAATTTCTTCATTAGCGCATAAATTAGGTTTAATTACATTTTAGTTGGCTTTATTAAAAATCGTCTAACTGAAAACTCAAAAAACAAAAAACTTAAACAATAACAGAACAGCAAAATGAGTGCAAAATGGCGTCAACTACAACGGAAATGCGACATAAAAACTAACGATTTATTTTTGAATACTTTCAGGGGGCTTGAAGTTAGACACCTGCATACAGGGGGCATGGTATTAACTTAAGATTGTGCACGTTCATCATAGCTCGGCAGGCAAATCAACAAAATTTTCAGAAAAATCTGTCCTAGAAAAATGTGACCAGATACAACTTTTATCAAGTAAAAAAGCTCTAGTGGAGTGAGCTCGACTACGTTCTGAAACTTTCAGGATTGGTTTAAGACATAGTTATTAATATATATATACTGGAATTTGGTATATTTTGATACTTATTATAGAAATTATGGGCACTTATTAAATTTAAGAGGAACCAAATTAGGATGGACAACAATTTTGGATGCCACTTTCTGCATAATAACTATGGGCAGCCACATACCAAATTTCACCACTCTTGCATATAATTTGTGGCTGCTATACACAATGGAGGGACAATGGAGGGGTGTATCGAAATTTTGGGAAATCATATTCTGCATTTTGCATTCATGACCCCATATACCAAATATAGAGCCGATGGCTTTATAAATGCCCAAGTTATGGCAAATTTATCGATACATGAATTTATCGATTATCGGGCGATTATCATCGAAACCTAAGAACTTGATATGTGTATTGTACACACATGCCTCTTATAATCTCGAAAATCAAAGTGATTCCATCAATCATTGTTTAACCGCAAATGAATGTTTAGAAACTTTCAAAAACATAAAAGATATGTTTTCATGTTTCATGCCGAAATGTATTATTTCGAATATGGATCGTTAATATGGCACTATGTTTCTTGATTAAGAACAAGAGTATTTTATTGAACTCTTCTTGTATTGCTTTCGATGGGATTGATATTAGTAGACACATGTATTGAAATTGTCCAATATTCTCCACATTTTCTAAGCTGTGGTTTCAATTTCATAACTTCATAAGGTTTCCGTTTACTAAAGATTCCATTGAAACGCCAAAAATATTTGGATACCATCGCACTTGGGCAATTTTAAAGCACTTTTCAGGACCAGTCTTTAAACTAAACTTAAAAACTTGTCGCCAATTAAAGTGTTATAAAGCCCCAAGTAAAAACTGCCAACCTCTTTGGAAACAAGAATACCCAAAGCTAATTGATTCAGCTTAAAAGTCTCCAAGTCTCCGAAGAGCCCCTGACAAACCCAACAATCTACTTGTCGCATTAGAGACAATTACACGTTTTATCTTGTATTTTAAAGGCGATTCCTTGGCTTAGTTTGGGGGCATTAAAAATGCATTTAGATGCGATTAGCCGACGGGCGAACGGGTCGGTTCCATTGACCCACATAGGCCCTGTACCACTAGTCTGTAAGTGGACCATAAAATATGAAAACATTTCATTGTCAAACATAAAATAACAATATATTATGTGTTTTTTTTGTTATTGTCAATTGTTGGGTTGTTGTTTTGTTCGAATTGTGCTTTAACAAGTTGTGAATTGCATTGCATGGGAATGGATAGCGACACCTGTCAAAGGGCAGGGAAATCAGTTCATTAATCAAATTAATCAGCCATTAGGGGCGGGGCAGGGGCCAGTTGACAGTAGACCAAAAAAGTAGATGAAAAAAAAAACAATTATATTTATTTACTTTTATCAACGCTTATTTATCTTAATTACTTTTTTCGCTTCGAGTCCTGAAAGTGTCTAACCCTTCAGCTGGGTTTTGTCCGGGTTTTTGTATGATACAATTCAATTTTCTGGCACTGGAACAGCTGGAAACACGACGACAAGAGACATGGAGACACGGAGACATGAAGACACGGAGACATGAGACAACAAAACAATTCAATCAACTTTGGCTCAGTTGAATTGCGGCTGTTTTGTGGCCATGTTATCGCCCGCATTGATATCCTTTTAATGATACTACCCAATGAGTTGGCCAAGTCGAGCCACATCAGAGACCAAACCTTTTTCAAGCATTTCAACAATTACCGAACAGCCTGCGGCGGCCCTCCAAGAGCAATGCGATTGACTCTTAGATCGAATGTGGCGTCATCAACGCATCGCATCGCATCGGATCGGATCAATTTACTCCGCAGATGGAGACGGAAACGGAGTTGGAGCTGGAGACGGTGACAGAGGCAGAGACCGGGGGCAGGGACTGGGCACAGTGGTGGGGGCGTGGGCTTGGCAGCACAAATATGTCATCAAAATGTGAACGAGATGAAGAAATACAATTTTGGGCATAAAAATGAAGAAATTGTGTCGTTTTGATACACCGCAAATACCAAATAATTCATCAATCATGCACACTTGACCGGAGCAGACGGACGGCTCGTCTAAACCGAAATGCCCATTGCACAGTGGGTACAAAGCAATTTGATAAGTTATCGTTAGAAAATAAAGGCAACTTTATTAGAGGGAAAGGGCAAAGTTGCCCGAAAGCGTAAAAAGATAGAGTGCAGGAGCTGAGAGTACTCGACTGTAAGTTACCCTGTTATTGGGAAGAAGTTACAGATTCTTTACTGGACAGACATATCTTCTAGACAGACAGACAGACAGAGAGACAGAGAGACAGAGATACAGAGAGACAGACAGATAGATTGACAGATAGACAGACAGATAGACAGATAGACAGATAGACAGACAGAAAGACAGAAAGACAGACAGATAGACAGATAGACAGATAGACAGACAGATAGACAGACAGACAGACAGAAAGACAGAAAGACAGACAGATAGACAGATAGACAGATAGACAGATAGACAGACAGATAGACAGACAGATAGACAGACAGATAGATTGACAGATAGACAGACATATAGACAGATAGACAGACAGGTAGACAGACAGATAGACAGACAGATAGACAGACAGATAGACAGACAGATAGACAGACA
>JBANCY010001080.1:0-14516 GCA_037040045.1 Phorticella flavipennis | reverse complement strand
ACCTGAGCAGGAATCGAACCTACGTCTCTATGTTTGGCAAGCCAGTGCGCTATGCACTGGGCTACCGAGACCCCCAAAGTACCATAATCAATTCAAAAAAGTACTAATATTAGTACCAAAATATTTATCAAAACGTGGGACCAAATATTGAATAACAGTATGTCTTCCAAAAAGGTACAAAATGGTTAATAAACTGATTATCAAATTTGGTACAAAATTAGATATCAAAATGGGCAATAGAATTAGTACCCAAATGACTACCAAAATGTGTACCAGAAAAAGCATCGTGTACTATTTCCAAATGGATATAAATAGGCACCTCTTGTATACCAGAATAGGTACCAAATAGGTACGAAAATGGGTACCAATATTTGTACCGCAATGATTAACAAAAACAAAACTAAGTAACAAAATTGGTAATAGAACGTGTACCCAAAAAGGTACCAAATCGGTACCAATAAGAGTGTCAAACCGAATACTTCAAACAGATAACAAAATGAGTACCAATATAAGTACCGGAATGAGTACTACAATAAATAGTTCTCGACGAGAAACTAATATTCTTATATATTTTTTACAAGTTTTCCAAATAATATTCCAAATAAAATTCCAAATAATATCTAAACTATGCCACTAAGGAGCTTAAGATCCATTTAAGACCCTGCAACGCTCAGCTGTCCAACCTAAACTACAATAGTCTTCGAGATGTATGTGTTAATACAGAAGGACAGTATGACAGATGGGCTCCTAAACTAGGCCGACTGAAGACGATTTGGAAAGTATATATACTTCATAAGAACTGCCACGCCTTATACTCTCTAAGCATATTTCAACAAAAAAGTGTTATTCTCCTTCTGGCATTTGGATAAGGGTATAGAACTCCATAGCTTTGCCCATAAATTTATAGGAATGTGCACTAAACCTTTCCAAAGATCCATAAAAGACAAAAAACAAACAAATATATAATTTTTTCCCATAAATTAAAAATAACTCCATTTAATATTTAAAACAACTTTAAACATTGTTGTGAGCTTTACGTGTTTTTTTTTTTTTTGTTTTTTGGGGGATTTAGGGTTTTCGAGATGGGAGGGAGGGATTGGAGTGTACTACATATATATTATTTACGCTACGTAAGTGGTTAACGTGTCGTGAATTTGTGCAAATAGCAGACCCGTACTCAACTACCGTAAAAAGTGACAACTACGTCAAGTTGTTAACTCAACTCAATGAATGAATAATGAATTGGCATAAACAAAAACAAAAAAGAAAACGAAAAATTATATATTTCAGTCAGAGATCTGATTTAAGGCCTTTTAAGTTAAAACAAAAACGAAAACAAAAAACAAAATATGAAAATAAAAACAGAAAAAACCCCTTACGTCATTTTATATATTTAACATTTAATATGATACATTTATATATATATCTATATGTTTATTCCGTATATGTGTCATTTCAATTATTTTCCATGGGCCTGAGTCAATAATGTAATCGGAACTTAAGCCGATTATAAAGAACTGCAAGAGTATTTTGAACGTATGCGAAATGTTGTCACTTCTTGGTGACAATCATTGAAATTATCTTTAATTACTTGTCCGAGAATTAAATATAGAACGAGTGGGATTTTAAGACATATAGGAACTATGGACAAACAAATATTATGTTGAGCTTAAAACAAAAGATAGTTCTTTTGCTTAATAAGTTTTTATAGAGATGAATTCAATACAAACCAGGTGGTACGGCATATATAGGTCAACATTCCATATTTCTGAAGCGTGTTCTTAACCTTTGTTTGGCAAATTTATGCTCTCGACTCTTTTCATGTTTTTTATGCTATTTCTTTTATGCATACCTTTTGTGTTTTTTAAGGGATTGTTCTCAAATTTTCAGAATATGTTCAAAAAACAACATAAATTACATATACCAAATTTCAGTATATTGATAAATGTTGAACTATATTCATTTATTTGTTTTAGCTGGAGGAGTATAGACACATTTGTGTACTTGCATTTGCATTTTCGGATCTATTAAGCCCATCTATCTCCTAATCCTGAGATAAATGTAAAAATGTGGGCTAGCAGATAGACAGACAGACGGATATATTCATTTATAGCAAAATTTACGGAAAAAAGCAACTCAATAAGGTCTTTTTATGAAAAAATTGCAAATGATTTCAGAAAACTATTACAATAAAATTGATGTCCTTGTCTAACTAAGATATGTCTACAAACTTTGCATAAATATGTTGATTTGTACTAAATTTTATCTCTAATTGTTTTTTTTTAATTTCAGATAGATGTTTCTATATGGACGGACAGAGGAGCGGATAGACAGGAAAGGCAAAGTTTCAATGGAAAATTGAATCATTTTTTAAAGCTGACCGGGAATATTATTATTATATGGCCATAATAACCCCACCGGGTCAAAGCCTGAAGCTCTATTTTCCTTTATTTCTGCTTCCTTCACTGAAGAACTTTTTTACGTGGATTTCAAGTCGTACGACTCATCCTAGTCTTTTTAGGAGGGAGCGGGACTCGAACTCGTACCTCTTGATGGGCGGGACAGTGCGCTATCCATTGGTCCAGCGAGGCCCCTGACTGGGAGTATACTTTAAATAAAAAAATCTGTCAATTCCCAACTGTTCGACTATGAATATATATGAAATATACTTTGAATAAACCAATCTATAAACTTCGAATGGTTCCATATATTTACAGAAAAAATTTAAGATCTCCTTTGTCAATTCCAGGATACAAATTGAGCTTTTTAAGGATTTAAAACTAATTCAGTGACAATTGCAGTTACACAGGAAGGGGGAAGGGGGTTGTGTTAGTGCAAACAGCTGTTTTTGGCATGTCAAACTGTGACGTCGACCAGTCTGCCCGCAACTGTCTGCCGTTGTCGCTGGCGTATTTCAATTACGTCAATGCTTACGTTGCGTTAACTAACGAGCCCGTCCAACGGCACAACTGCAGAGTCTGATCCAACCGCAAAAGGGGCAAAAGCGAGACACATCAATCAGTTGGCCAAAATACAGCTAAAACTTCAGTTACAGCCAAAGCGGCAACTGCATCATGGCCCGATTCGGCTGATGGGCCGATGGTCGGATGGGCTCATCTCCATTTCCATCCTCATCCTCATCCTCATGCGCCAAAACCTGGTAAATGCGAATGCCAATTTACGGATGACACACTACCGTATAACCACAACAACAACAACAACAACACAATGCCAAAAAAATAACAACAACAACAGCACGCACACACATACCCTGCCATTGTGTGTGTGACAACTAACAAACGAGCTGTTGGCCAGGCCAACAACGAATTGAGAAACAATTTTGCGAGCAGCAAATCAACGTTTAGCCTCAGTCGGAAAAAATAAAAGGAGTTCGGGGACTGTCGCTTATTATATACCCTTTACTTTTTAGGATTTTGCTACACATTCAGCGGAAATGTTGACAACTGCCAGGGTTGACTTACTTGCAAAAGAAAACCCTAAAAGTAGGTCAATACATCATAATATAAAGATTAGGAAGTTAGGAAAATATTCTGGTTTTTTGAAAAGGAAGAACATCATAAATAAACTGTTTAGAATAAATATTGCTCTATAAAAGATGGACAAGGTCAACTGGAGGTATTATCATTTGTTGTGGAGCTCTCATGTCATCTAGAAACTTGAATTTTGATTAAACCTTACATTTTTCAGTTTGATTGTTATTTTCTTATAGTTAGGAATATCGCTGTTAAATGACCTTTATTTTTAGAGATTTTGCTAAAGTCTTAGAGGAAATGTTAACAACTAACAGGGTTGACTTACTTCAAAAGGAAATCCTAAAAGTAGGTCAAAACTTCATAATTAAAAGATTAAGAAGTTAGTTTAAAATCAAGCTTTTTTGAGAAGGAAGTACATCATAAATATTTAGACTAAATATTACTCTATAAAAGATGGACAAGGTCAACTGTAGGTATTATCATTTGTTGTAGAGCTTTCGTGTCATCTAGAAACTAGAATTTTTATTAAACCTTACATTGTTCAGCTTGATTATAATTTTCTTATAGCTAGACTTTTTTACGTGGCTATCAAATTTTTTGCATTCTTCCAGCATCCATCCGGTTTCATCCTATATCTACCTCTCGCGGTGCGACACTCTTACAGGGCATTACATGGTGGGAAACTCGAATTAGTACAATCCGATAAATGTAGGATATCGGTTAACATATCCTTTAGCTATGAACATCTTCTGTGCACTACTTCAGCTCTTGCTTGTAATTTTATCATTCTTGACGGAAAAGGATCCCCAAAAAAAGGTTTCAAAAATGGAAGTCGGGCGGGCTGATCTCCTTTCCGCAGACGCCTCTCAGCTGTTTTAAGATATAATTACTGTTAAGAAGATCAATTATTATTATTATATGGCCATAACAATCCTGTCGGATCAAAGCCTGAAGCACTATTTTCCTTTATTATTGTTTCCTTCACTGAATAATTTTTTTTACATGGGTGGATTTCAAATCCTACGTCACAACCTAGAGGTCATGCCTATAGACATGAGGGGGACTCGAACTTGTACCTCTTGTTTAGGGGATAGTGCACTATCCACTGGACCACCTAAGGAGATCTAGTAGATCTGCGAGTATTTCTATTGAAATCTTAGCTAATCTTATATTAGTTCTTCAATGCTCTTAAACACAGAACTATCCTACCGATGGGTCTACCTTATCTTAATATAGTATTTTTTAACGCTTCTCTCCTACTACCCAAAGAAGCTAATTTTTTTCAAGGCAGCGTTACATCTATTGTCCCAAGGACATTACATAATTTGTGTGCAAATTTTAATACCCATAATAAGGGTATGTTAAAAAAAGTGTAGGAAAAAAAACTGCGGCACGTTTGTCTATAAATGCGACACGAAATGTTTAGCTTTGGCTTTAACTGGATGCCTCTGAAATCTGCAAAGCGAACTGCAAGACATGTTGTCCCAGGCTTTGCTCTGACTGACAGACGCGCTGCCTCCTCCGCTCTCTTTCGGGCCATTCCACTATCTCTGTCTCCCAGTTTATATGCAGTTTAAACTTACTCGATTTGCACAATACCCTGTAAAAAAAGTGCATGACTTATAATAAAAGATTAACTGCAATCTATTTCTGTTCGAGAGCATCTCATATACGAATTATTGAAATAGTTTGCTTCAGTTATACAATATATTATCAAAATCTTTACAAAGCACTTTGAAAAAAATTAAATAACATATTCTGCATTAACTCCATGTGTACATACATACCAAATTTGAGAACTCTAGCATAAAGATTGTGGTTGTTATATAAATTTTCTTGAGCGGCTTATCAAAATTTTGAGAAAGTCAATTTCCTTTAATTTTTCAAAGTTTTCAAAATGTGTCTCCATATTTAGAAAAAATTTTGCAACACGTCGGGAAAAATTTACAATATATTTTCATTCTCAAGAAATTTTGGTAGCCCATGAAATTTTGGGTATATTCCATAGCTAACAAAATTTATAAAATTTGTTGTTTTCGTAACTTGAACTTTAGAAAACACTTTGGTACACATGGAAATATTAGGTATATTTCATAATTGCCTAAATTCTTTTCGTAATTTATGTCAGGCACCTAACTCCATAAGCTTTGGAGACTGTTGACTCTTATATTCTTAAAAGTTATTCATTTCGTAACTTGGAGGTTTTGAAGACATTTTGGTACCCCTTGAAATTTTGGGTATATTTCATAGTTACCAAAATTTACAAAATTTGTTCATTTCGTAACTTGGAGCTTCTGAAAACACTTTGGTACCCCTTGAAATTTTGAGTAAAATCCATAGTTATATAAGTTCTTCTCGTAATTTCTCTCAGGCGCCCAACATCATGGGGTTCTAGAGACTCGTGACTCCATTCTGATCCCCAAAAGGAGCATGTTCTGCCAGTTTGTATTACGATTTGTTTCCAGACTAATTAAAATTGGGCAGGCTCTAGTGCATCTTGTCCTAGAAGTGACCATGTATATGTCATCTTTATACAATCTTTATACAATTGTCCTCAAGCTGTGAGTGTCAGAAGTCGCAACTAACCTTGGCATTATGTTTTCTGCAGGGTAGATTTCGGTCGTGCCGCTTTTGCCTATGATCTGTGCCATTTTTTGGCTTGTGCGGTTGCTTGTGTTGGCCAAGTCCAATGGTGTTATCATGGGCGCAAGGCAGTTGTTGTTGCTGTTGTTGTAGTCGCAGATTTTTGCGTGTTTGATTTTCTTGTCACGTTTCTGCTAACAACATAAGGAAGCAGTCAAAAGCTGGCTGCCATCCCCAAAGCGCCAGTCCCGCAGTTTCCCAGTCCCCCAGCCCGTGTTGCAGGCAGAGTCAGAAAACGGATTCAGATGCAGCAGCTCCTGATGCGCCGGCAGTGGCAGTGGCAGCGGCAGCGGCAGAGGCAGCGGCACAGACAGATGCCGAGTTCATATCGGGGGTCTTGTGAGTTGTCAACAGCATTTGAATGACATGCACACACAGTGCAACAGAGACGGGGACGGAGAGAGTGGAAGAGCGGGAAAGAGGGATAGCAGATAAAGCAGCGTATCTGCAAGTTCGTCCCGCTGTCAGTCAACTGGGCTGACTTTGATTGCAATGCACCAAGGATGCTGCAACGACAGGGACAGGTCTGGGGACAGGGACAGGGACTGCTCCAGCGACGTTGACGTCGTGCAACGCTTCAACGCACATTGCCGAAATTGTCAAGACGTTGACGATGACAACGACGGCAGTGGAGGGAGATGGACGGATAGACAGTCAGACGGATAGACAGACGGACGGATAGACAGACGGACGGACAGACAGTAGTTGAGTTCAACTCATTGCATTACAGCCAGAAAATTGTGGCGCATCAATTTCTGATAGAATACAAGCAGCTCCCCGCTGCAACACGTTCCACCGCCTGCCGTACTCCCCCTCCCCCCCCTCTGCTAGCCCGGCACACCCTCCCCATCCTCCATCCCCTCCTCAAAGCTCCACACTTGTGTGCCAGGTGCTAAGCGCTTCTATCGCTTTACCCAAGCTCTCGACTTCTATGCAAATATGACGTAAGCCGCAATCATTATTTGATGTTAGAAATTTCATAAGTCTTCCGTATAATACTATACTTATAATACCCAGACAATCGCATACAGTTCAGCTTAGTTCCCCAGCAAATCGTAAAATCCTCCTCTGCTTAACTGAATTACAACAGTTAAATCGTTCTAAGCGCATTTGCAAGCAGTTGCATTCTTTTCTTCCTTACTTGACTTATGTTTATAGCAATATTTATAGCAATTCGATTCTTAAGATTTACAATTTTTGATCATATAAATAAGCACTTGTGTTTCAAGTTAAAGATTCAAAAGATTCTCTGCTTCTCTAGCTTTTCGTCTACTCTTTACAACTGTAAGTATCTTAATACTTGTGCATCTTCACTTTTTTCAGTGTATAACTTATGTGTTTATTATACGATTGCTCTGAAATTTTCAGAATTGCTTTATGGAAGAGTCGTACATAAATATTCTTAATTTCAAAATATTATGTTAACAACTGCGCCTTTGAAATACTATTATTAAATTTTTCGTTATTTCCATTATGGCTGCTTATTATAGGATATATAATGTACATTTTAGACGCCACGCCTTTTCCTAATTGCACGCACTGATTACGCCCTTCTGCCATTTTCCAACTGGATTCAGTGTATAATACACGTAAGCATAAACGTAAACGTAAACGCAAAACGTTAACGTAATCCCTTGGCCCATTCGACCAACTATTTGCATTCAAGGCAACAGCTGACTAAGCCCAGAACGTAGCAACAATAAATGAGAAAATGGGTAAATATAAATAGAAAACAACTGAATATTTGAGTTTCCTATTTACCCGATGCCAAAGCAGTTCATTGGGGCCAGACGTGAGTCTATAGAGCATAAGGAAGACGCTGCAAGACTGTGTTCTAACGGCATTGCATCCAGCTAAGGCCAAGTTGGAAGTTAGCAAGACTCAGATTGTGCTGCAGTATATAGATTAGGATTGCCTAAAAAAAACCATCTAAGCAGTACACTATATGATAAGGAATACTAGTCTTTAAATAGCCTAACACTCAACATATGTATGATTTGAGCTCCCACAAGAATTATCAAAGTTGAACAAAAGCCGCTCCCAGTTAACTCATTTAGGAACCGCCAGGCTCTTCATATAATAAACGAAGGCGCTATAATTTCTTCTTTTTCGGAAAACTATCTGAAGTATTAGACATAGGAAATATCCTCCCTAAGAAACCAATTTCAGCTTAATGGATGGCCGTATTGTTGTCTCATTGTGATGAAAAATAAGACGAGACAAGACAAGATCTTGGTCTTCCTTCATGTTCCTGAATCTCTTTTTAGTTTTCTCCTAAAGTGAGATTAATGGAACCCTGTTTCATCCAAAACTGAGCTTGTTTTTGAATGTCTTTGCCTAAAAACTCCTTATAAACTGCCTCAACCCGTTTCCATATCACCATCTTGTTCTCATCTTGTTCTCAGCTCTCCAATCTACCATCTTCTTCTTCTCATAATCTGATATGGCTTCAATCGGTATTACGGTATTCTCCCACATTATCTGGCTTCGTAATTACATTTTATAGTTTCATTTCATTAAAAAACTGTCAAATTATATAAATCGATAATCGATTTTCTTCAACATTTTGGATAAAATCGAAAATGAGACTCTGTTAAAGTTCCCCTCTCTTAACAGTCCCTGTAAAGCTCACCACTTGAGTATTTCATATTATATACATCGAAGTAGCTGTGACTTTTCCTGTCTCAACTTTCGATAGGTGTCACCTCACAGTCGGAAACAGTTTCATTTTCAATTCTGAAGCTGAAAAGTCAGGTCGAAAAAGTTTTAACTTTTAACGTATCTTTCTCTAGATTTAACGGGTTTCTTCGAACGAGCAGTAAAGATAAAATGGCTTTTCCAGTAACTACTTCCTATCGCTTCACCTTGAACAAGGATTGCAAGTCCTATACCTGGGACGTCAGCAATAACCATATCCAGGCACGTTCCCAACGCTTGACCGTGGTGCAAGTCGCTTTGGGACCCACGGCCAAGGAGGGGGAATACAACGTCGTGGAGATTCTCACTGGAGAGGGACTCGTGGCTGTGCCCATTGCTGTTCTCCGTGCTAACGAGTTGCGTTGCATGAATCCCCAGGTGGAGTTCTTCGAGAATCGCATCACCTTCAAACTCTCCGCGGGCAATGGCCCCATATATATCTACGGCCAGAACATAATAGATGAAGGCGTCTTCGTGGTAGATACCAAGAAGAAAGAGGACGATTACGGATATAAGGATCAACTGGCCAAATAGATGCATATATATAAAGACATTACTATGTGTGTGTGTGTGAGTGTGTGTGTGTGTGAATGTTGATACGAAATGGCGCTTAATTACTACAAATTACAAAACATAATAAACAAATACACTAAATACACGGAAGATATATCTGAAGATTGGTTTACTTCGAATAGATTGAAAGGGGGTTTCTTGTTATGGGGTTAAGAATGGGTCTTAAGATTGGTAAGTATCTAGCAGGACAAGGGACTTTGCAGTTTCCTTATGGAAAACGCATTGGAAAATTTCGTGACAATTCGGATGGGTTTTGAGATTTGTTAGTCTCTGGGAAGGCAAGGGGCTCTGCTGGCCACGTCGTTTTGGCATGACTTTTCAGTTTATATGTTTTCTATGTATTGAAAAGTGTTGAAAATTTTGGGATGAGATTTGCATTTTGAGATAAATAAATACGCTGATGATATTTCTGGAGATTTGTTCATTAGAATTGGATAGAAGTGTCTCTTTATAGAGTTAAACTCATAAAATTTGGTTATCTCTGAGAGTCATCCCAGAGGCTCCATTTTGACATTTGGGCGTCTCTGGGAAGTCAGAGGACTCTATTGTCATGTCTGCAGTTTTGATAACTTCTTAGTATTCGAAAAGTGTTGGAAAATATATTTTTGTACCAGAGAAGGACGTGGGCGTTGGTTCAGATCTGTATTGATTTGGGTTTTCAAGCTCTTTACAATACTCTTTGTTTATTAAGGTTTCTGTCTATTGGAAGGAACAGCAGCTAATATAATTTCCCGATTTCTAGATACTATATACTATATATTTAACTGTATTTCTAAGGTACAGTTTCTGCTAAGCGTGTCACACAATTTTCTGATATTATACTCATTTTTTATGCCTTTGTGGCCCAGTCGCAACGCCTGATATCTTTTTGCAAAAGTAAAAAAGTAGCTCATGTGCCACATTGCAGATGGCCCTAGGCACTGGCATTTATTGTTATTTTTATTTTAAATACCCTGTAAATGCTCAATAGAATGTGAGCAAGCAAAAAGTGGCCATAGAAACACACAGTGGCGGGTTGTCAGAACAAACCATAGTATTGGATTTTGGGAAAAATAAACAGCTGTTTATTAGAAATTAGATATTTCAAGGAAGTGCTTTAGTAGTTCGGAAAAGTTTTTACATTTATCGGAAAATTGGTAAGACATTTCTATCGTAAAGCAATTTAAACTTTGTATTAAATGAAATACCAAAAAAAAATAAAGTAAAATTTATGACGAATTTGTCTTTAAAACTGAGCTTTTCAGAAGTTCTGCTTACTTTGGTATGCTATTTTGACTGTGGTGTTATTTAATAATCATAGCTTAAGCTGTGCTTTTTACTACTTTACAGGGTATTTTCGTCGTATAATAAAATTTAAAGCTAAATCTGAGGCTTAAAAATAAAAGACAGTTAAGTTTAGTCATAAAAACAGCTCTGATCATTTATGAAAAGTTCTCTTTACACATACAATTTTACAGGGTATTACCAAACTTGTAAAGTTGCAACTTTCTATCTTATTTTCTTTGCTTTTTTCAGCTTTTTTTTTAGCTTTTTGTTGGTTTGGATTACCTGGCCAACACAGCAGTGGCAGTGGCAGCTGCAGAGCCAACAAATGACTCCTGCAGCGCAATCTGCACGGAATCTAGGCTCACGACGAGCCGTTGTGCCGCGCGGAGGCATCCTTGAACCTTTCGCATTTCCAATATGCATAGAGGCATGCAAAATTCGCTGTGCTCCTCCAGCTGCTGCCACCGCTGACGCCGCTGCTGCTGTTTCTGCCACCAAGCAGCCGCCTGAGCTTAGCTTGGCTCATGACAACTCAACGCTCATGCCACATGCCACATGGCGCGCTGCTTGGCTAGTGGGTGGGTGGTTGGGCTAGGTGGGTTCGGTGGGTTCGGTGGGTCGGTGGGTTCGGTGGGTAGGTGGTTTGCTGGCAGCTGCAGTTGCCTTTCATTAACATGTAGCGACGATGGCGACGGTAACGACCATCAAAAGCATAAATTCAGCATGCAAATCGCAGGGCCACAAGGTTGGAGAGGTTTTGGTTTGGGTTTGGGTTCGGCTTTGCTTTGTGCCACACGCTCTATTTTGTGTGTGTGTGTGTGTGTGTGTGCTTGCCACACTTTTTATTCAAAAGTAAAAATTCTTATAAAGCAAACGCCGCCATATGAAATGGCCGGGCCACCCATGGCTATACGGGACTGGACTGGCCTATGCAGCAAGTCAACATGGAAAAACTGAGTTATTTTTTTCCTCTTTGGGGCAGCATTTGCATTGTCTAGACGCATGAAGAGGCCTGCTGTGCCGTGACACGACCCTCAGACACGAAAGTATACCTTTTATATGTGCACAACATTTGCATTTTCATGCTTTAGGCGTAAAAACTGTCCTGCTGTGTCGTGACACGAGTTTGTAAGTGTATTGAACATATTTCGTAAAAGAAAGAGTTGGTCTTTGTAATCGTGACACGACTTAAAGCAGGAAGATACAAGTTTCAGTGGAGAAAAGACAACATATTTTTCTAACGGATTGAAAAGTTTTATGTCCTAGCTTAAAACGAGCCAGAAATGAGTTGTTTTGAGAGTATTAAGCATACTTTCGGATATTATTTGAAATATTTTAAAACCTGATTTATTGTGTTGTGACACGAGTGAGAAATTGACGGTTGTTTCGTGACACGATAAAAAATTAGTTTTGGAAGACAGTATAATTATACTTTTTTAAAAATATAAATATATTATCTGCTTAGTGTAAATGTCTAATATTACATGTCGTGCCGTGACACGAGTCAGCCATACATCAAATATATGTTACTTTCGGAAATATATATCATATATCTGCCGAGTATTTACCATATTTATGAATATAATTTGAAATCTCTACAAGAAAAAGTTGGTATAGTGTGTCGTGAGACGAATGAAGTTAAGAAATAGTCGGTTGTATCGTGACACGACAGAAAAAATCTGCTTTAGACGACAGTAATATATGTAATAATATTTTTTAACAGTACTTGTTCAGTATAAACTTCTAAAATTAGATGTTATGTCGTGACAAGAATCACCAGAACACAAAAAATTACAAGGAAACTACAGAATATTTGCAAATCTTAATAGAAAAGGGTTGTTAATTGTTTAATGACACGAGTTAAGATCAGGAATGGTAGATTTTTGCGTGACTCGACGAAAACGCAGTAAAAAATATGTTGAATGGTAGAAAGTAAAATTTCGTAACGTGACACGAGTTATCAAAGTAGCAAAATATATAAATGTCAGAAGTGAAAAAATGCAGACTGCTTTAGAAAAATAATTCACAATTTGGGAAGATCGTTATATGTCAGGTCGTGACACGAGTGGCAGGCACGAAATATATGTTGAACGGTAGAAAGTAAAAATTCGTATCGTGACACAAGATATCAAAGCATCAAAATATATGTTGTCTTGGGGTAAGTAAATCATATATTGTTATATCAAAAGCACGATAATTCACGTTGGTTCGAGAATATAGTTCATATTTATATGTCAGCTCGTGACACGAGTCGCAAGCATGAAATTCTATATTGCTTTAAGAAATATTTGTTCAGCAATTGCTTTGTCCAAACGATATAGTTAGACGATGGTATATGGTATTTAGACAAAGTTAGGGAACTTCTAATGATTAATTCAATTAGCAGAAATATCACTTATTAACCAAGTAAAGTTGAATTTCATCCAAACATTTGCATACAATGGACAAATGTCAATTTGCTCTAATGAGCTAGCTGCCTCGTGACTGACTGTCCCGTGCTTTTCCGACTCGGACTGATACGCATTAATGTCAATCAACATTTAGCTATTGGTCAATTGATCTGGACAGACTGATAGATGGACAGACTGACAGACGCAAAGGCAGGCAGACAGTCAGACCGGCTGACAGACGGCCAGTTGGACAGACGGCATTTGCCTCCTCCGCAAAGCGTTTATTGGCCAAAATGAAAAGGAGGAAAAAAGCTACTTGTTGCCTTTCACTTGTCGTTGTGGCCATGTTGTGCCAGTTGCCCGTTGCCAGTCGGACTGGGTGCCAGAGCTTGGAGCTTGGAGCTGGGAGCTTGGAGCTTGTCGTGGTAGTCATTCATCAGGTTGCTATGCTTGGATTTTACTTGGCGGCCGACAGTCATCCAATTAAGCTATAAAAATCTTAATTTAATTATTTGCCACACGAACAAAGCCAAAAGCTCTGGCTAAAAAAGTGCACAGAACATTCGTATGTGCCACATGCAACATATAACATGCAACACACACAGACACACACACTCATACACAACATTTGCCATTCACATTCACATTTGCAGTCACATTCGCATTTGATGCAGTTGGAGTCGCAGTCGGAGTCGGAGTTGGAGCTGGAGCTGGAGACGACGATTTATGGTGGCCGGTTTTTCTTCATTTGTTGGGGCACGCGGAACAGGCAGCTGTTTGAGGGTTGCCACGGGGGGCAGCTGGTGGCCAGCGGCAGGGGAGTCTGAGCAAGCGGCATGCATTTTTCATGAATTAGTTCATATAAAAGTCAAATGCACAAAACCTACGCTGGCAACTGGCAACTGGCAGCCTCTACCACATGTCCACCGGGCTGGAGGACGCAGGGCGGCCAGAACCAAAGCTGGGGCTGAGGGTGAAACCAAGCAAGAGGGGCTGCTGTGACACATAAACAGATTTGTGGCCCCAACACAAACACAGCCAAAATACACAAAAAAAAACCCAACGAATTTTAAGAAAAATCTGAACAAAACAGGCCAAAAATTGTGTGGTCTGCTAATACCCGACCGAAAGATACCCTAAAACGAAAGACCAAAAAAAAATCTACAGAATGAACAGAATACCAAGGAAATGGAGTAGACCAAGTACTTCTGTATGTCGATTCATCCGAATGTTCTGCTTTATATCTGCCTGCCCGTCTAGCTGTCTGTCTATCTATCCATCTGTCTGTCTCTCTGTCTATCTATTTGTCTGCCTCTCTGACCATCTAGCTGTTTGTCTATCTTTCAACCTGTCTTTCTGTCTCTCAGTCAAGTCTTCATCTGTCTGTCTATCTGTCTGTCTATCTGTCTGTCTATCTGTCTGTCTATCTGTCTGTCTATCTGTCTGTCTATCT
>JBANCY010001079.1:0-14558 GCA_037040045.1 Phorticella flavipennis | reverse complement strand
GCAGCGCTGACTCTAGCGCACGCTGGGTAACGGTAAAAGTGGGTCTGTGTATGTGTGTATGTATGTAACGGTATTAAATGATTCCGAATGCATTGCACTGTTGGGATCAGGGTGTCTCGTAGTCGAGCTCACTCGACTAGAGCTTTCTTACTTGTTCAAATATGAGTTTTTTGGGATAAAATAATTTGTATATTTTCGGACAAATAAAAATTGCGTTAAGTAATAAATAAATATAAGATTGGGCATATCAATTTTCAATTGGGACTAGGGTATATATGTGAGACTCTAAACAGGGTATCTTTTTGCCGGGCACCGGGGAATAAATTCATTTCGTTACTTTGTGTAAACATTTGTCTACTATTGAGATATGAATGAAAAATCCCTCAACGGCAGCACCTGAGTCCGAGTCGAATACTTGGATGTGAACGGCTTATCTCGCCATTCATAGTGTGGAAGAATTTGCTCGACATTTTCGTATGATCTGAGGCACAATGCCTTCAAATGTCACCCAATAAATAATATTATTTGAATTTAAACTCGGATCGTTGTACGATTGAGAGATTTTGTTAAATAATAAGCTAATGCCGATGCGATGCGTCGCGTTGCCTCGTTCATAATTCATAATTCTTCGTATAATTGCGGCAATATCGGCTCGTTAACAGTCGATCGAAACTGTGTGGGGCAGTGGGGAGACTGGGGTGCTCATGTGCCGGGTGCAATTAGAATGCTTGATCACTCAACCACTTAATTGCTCATCGGTTTGCTGGAAACTGACCCACACAAACGGATTGTGATTGTTCGCGTTCCTCTCACGTCGTAAATATGCCAAGACCAATGTGCAAATTTAAGGGAAATTTGCAAATAATATTCATTTTGTTATACCCTGATCCCATTTGAAAAATGGGAAATTAGGGTATAATATAGTTCAGAGCAGACAGACACAGGCGTGACAGACTCCCATTAAGTATATATATTCGAGATCAGCATTAATAGCTGAATCGATATAGCCATGTCCGTTCGTCCGTATGAATGCATCGATTTTCGAGATTATTAGAGCTAGAGCAGGATAATCTCTGTCTACTCTACGCAGATGAAGTGTTGAGCATTTGATGATACCACGCCTCCTTAGCCCGCCCGATAATCGATAAAATGGCCATACCTGTGGCTTTTGTAGAGCAATCATCAATAAACGCAGCGTCGACTTCAGCGCAGGTTGCCCGACTAAATAAGTAAAGGTGTGTTGATGTAACAGTATTATTCGATTGTGACGGTAATGCTCGAATGGGACCACGGCATCTCGCAGTCGACCACTCTCGGCTGCAGCACTCTATCTTGATTTTGTATATTTTTGGCAATGTTGATCGTAAGGCAGACAATGACGTCGCTGCCTCTTGGAACGTCTCTCTCTGTTTTGCCCGGCAAAGTCGACCGACACGTCGGACCAAAGTCAAAACGGAAGTGTTTGCATGATGTGTAAGAAATTCTCGGGTGAGACACAGACAAGCGGAACAGACGCCAAGACACAGACAACAGAGGAGCGGAGGAGCTGAGGTGCTGAGTACCAAAATTTTAGTGGAAATTCGCACACGATGAGTTGGACTCTAAACTTGGACATTGACTCAGATCTTCTTTGATGTTTTTGTGTGTTGTTCAAAATCGAACCATTAATATCAGCAACTCTTTTAGACCATTTAAAACGATTATAAATTTATGATTGGCGATAGATGATATAGCCATCCTCAAAGTTTCGATTAACTTCTCCATTCCCCCTAAAATTGACATAATATGCATTATACCCACAATTATTATGAAATTTGTTATATATATATGTACGTATATCCTTTATCTTCCAAAATTTCTCCTGAGGGCTCAGTAGTTTCTAAATTTATTTCTAAACATAATGATTTAAGTTTCTACATTCAAGACAGTATCATAAAGTAACCTAAAAATTTCAAATAAAACGGATAGTAAACACAGAAGTTATTCACAAAACAATGATCAAAGTAGAGGAGCACTCACAGCTCTAGCACTCTATCTTGTTTTGACTTGTAATTAAAATTCGTTTAATTATGTTTTTAGGAATTCTTATATCTTGGTCGCATTTGAAAAATGGGAAGAAGGGTATAATAGTTTTGTTGGAATGCATGCAACAGGCAGAAGGAGGCGTGACAGACATCACAAAACAAGTATACCCTTATTTCGCATTTTCAAGTTGGATAGAGGCAAATAATAAAACCAGAAAAATGTTCATTTCAAAAATCAGGGAATACCTGTATAAAAGTTATACGCTTCTTCGAGTAGCGTGTTGAAAAAAATCTTGAAAATTGTTGAGAGAATTTTTCTCTGGAAAAACAGAAAAAAATAGTTAATATGTGTTTTGCGAGCTCATCTCTTGGGAGGCAACTCCCGACTGGTGTTTTCAAGGTCAGAGATGATGGGAGATCAACAGATTTTGGGAGCGATGTGCTGATGTCTTCAAATTTTAATTCGTATTGTATTTATGTAGGAGGACTCGCTCGAGGTGCTAGACTCGGCTTCACCGCAGAACAACGCTGAACAGCAACAGCAACAACAACAATAACAACAACAGCAACAGGCAGCACGCGACAAATGTTGACACATTAGACGAGGCGCGAGCAGCGACGGCAGCAGCAGCTGCGACGTCAACGTCAACAGCAACGTCAACAGCGCTGTGCTAACTGGCAGCGCAGCAGCACGTGATAAAAGCCGCGCTAGGTTATCAATTAGTCATCGTCGCGGTGGATGTCTCCTTTTGGCGAAATCGCTTGCTCCGCAAATGTCACACGGTAATCATAGCCAGTGTGTGGGATGGGAATAATGGGTGTGTGCCGTGACAGTGCCCACCTCCCTGCCACCACTGCCGCTGCCGCTGCCGCTGCCACTGCCACTGCCACTGCCACTGATAAGCATCACATTCAATTATTCACAACAATTATCGTGAATATAATCAGACTAATCGTCGAATATAATACGCGCATTAGCCGTGCGATTTGTACGTATTAAATGTCAACAATACGCCAAAAGTACCAATCACAACAACAACAAGAACAAGAGCAGCCAGGTAATGGAGTTGGACAGGGTGATAATGGCAGCAATTACTGCGAATTCGCAGTTGACTGACTCTGCCTACGTCACAGGACTCTGTGCGTACGTCACGTTTACCACGCGAGAAAAATTGCCAAGCGTTAAATATAGTGCCAGGTAGAGTATGCACTGCAGAAAAAACAAGATAGAGTGCCGCAGTCGAGAGTGCTCGACTGCGGGTATACCCTGTTCCCAGTCAATGAACAACGTTAAATTCGCCTAGTTCAGTCACACAGACACACGCTGTCTAACGGTATACACACTTATACCGTTAGACAGCGTGAGCTGAACTCAGCGATGCGTCAGCCGCGTTTCCCATAGGTGAATTTTTACACTCTTTTGCGAATAACTTCTGTGTTTATTATTCGAAAATCTTGAAACCTTTAGGGTAAGTTTGAAATAAAATCCAAAATAAGTGTGCTTAAAAACCTTAAATCAAAAAATTGGACGTTATCAAATTTTTTGAATTGTGGGGGAGGCTTATGACGTTGTCATAAATACATACATACAAATTTGTAGCTCAAAGAGACATTTTGTCACTTTCCGGGAAAATCGAGGGGTTTTTCAAAATTTTGGGAAATTTCATTCTGCAGTTTCTAATCATGATCCTATTTACAGAATTTAGTGTTGATAGCTCTATAAATGCCAAAGTTATAGCCATTTGTTCGAAAATCGTTTTTATCGATTATCGGACGAAGGGAGGATGGCATCCGAAATTGGAATCAAACTCGTATTGCGTATGCTATGCTCGGATATTCATGCCAAGTTTCAAGTCAATACATTTTGTAGTTTCCGAAAATGGCACGTTCATACGGCTATTGATTCCAACAAAACTATTATACCCTTCTTCCCATTTTTCAAATGTGATCAGGGTATAAACAGAATGGCCCCGAAACTTGGATCCATGTGACATGCCGCTTACTTTATGGCACCCTCCGTCCTACCGCACCGATCAACCAGTCGGAGCAAACGCCCCAAACACAACCATGACTCAACGGCCAATTTCAAATTTTCTAGCAAAGCGTGCCATCAACTGCCCCAACGGATATAGTCTTGGGCCTACTTGAGGGTGTGTGTGTGTGTGTGTGTGTGTGTGTGTATGTGTGTGTGTGTGGGGGGCCCATTAGTCAACCCCCAGCGATTTGCCCATAGTTTAAAGTTCATTCGCAATTACCAGACAATATGATAAGGTGCAAAAAAGCGCTAAGTCACTGGCATTCGCTACTCTTCTATTACCCATCATCATCCATCCAATCAATTAATGAACTTGAACTTGATTACATTGTGACTCAAAAGGTGTTTCCTGATAAAGCACATGAGCTCTAAACACTTCTAAAGCCCCATTATGATTTATCAGGTTTTTTTTTTAGTTTTTCACACGCATACTTGATATTATGATACAGGAGAGTGTTTTCAGGGAAGAACTCGTGAGGAACAAGGAGCACGAGGTAGCTGTCGTCTTTGCAATCAATAGCTTTTCCTACTGAAGATGATCAACCATAAGTTGCGCAACAAATCGATGTGCTCTTTAATGTGAAACCCATGAGGAGTTGAATTCAATACATCATCTACTCTAATTAAATGCGCAATTTCGATAACATATTCAATATTTGGACACGCTGCAGTATTAAAGATTTAATCGATACAATCGATTTTTAAAAATATTTAAAACAATCGATTTTGCTTTTGAGCAAACGTTTAGCCAGATCTTCTTTGGATCTTTAATTGCAGTAGAAGAATTCACCATTTCACGGCACTTAACTGAATCGTACCCTCAATAGCATCTCCTCATCACAAAAAAAATTTTGGATTACCGCTTGTAAAGAGGTTTCATACTTACGGATTCCTTTTACGTGGCATCCCAACCATAACGTCTGCTGAATGTCTGATCAGACAGATAGGCATTAAAATGTCATCAATCGTTCCTTTGAGATATATTCCAAGGGAAAACATGTATAGATTCGCATACATGTTTGCAGAGGAATTGCAAGTGGCGCTTTCAAAAGATACGTGATCCGCTTTCAATCCGGAAACGGTCAGATATATTATTGAAATGGTTAATCGAGAAAACAAGGGAGTTGTCTCCTTTCAGATTATGGGTGCCCTATCGAAATACGTAACTGAATGCCAAAACTGTTTTCTTTCCTTTAATCGGAATTTTGAAAGTGTACTGACATCATTTGGATAAGATTTGTCCGACCACCTTGCATAAGTCCTACTTCGAAAATTTGATCGTTTCAGTCGAGGAATAACAATGATTCCATGCAACGTCCTATTATTCTTTATACAATAACGACGATTAATAATAAAAAATGTCCTAAAAACAGTCTTTAAACCTAACTTATACATAAATTATTGCCAAGTTATTTGACCAACCACCACATATACTCAAGTTTAACGCTTAAATAAAGATAAAATGGTCGATTAGACAGACACCCTGTGAAGGACACAGACATGGAGAAGAACAATCTGTTTTTCATTGGGATCAGGAATAGGTATGCATAATAGGGAATGTTGTTTTTTAGCCAACCTCGTATGTACGTAAAGGATTCGCATCGAGTGGGAGCTGTCAATTTAATCTAATTCGAAACTGAGCACTATATAAGAATGGTTTGCCAACCTATCAGATGCCATTCACTTGATTTATCATAATTCATAATAAATGACGTTTAATTTTTTATATACTCGTATTTGTATGGAAAATACTACATTATCAAGTGATTAGTTTGAGCGCTTGTAAGTCAAAAAATAAAATTTCCAAGACTTCCTAAGACCCCACGCTCACCTTATCAGCCCCAGCGACGACACGTCGTCATTAGCGAAAGTGATTATGAGATTGTTGAGTCGAATGCGATATGGGTCATACTGGGCTAAAATGTGTGGGGGTCCCGAGGTCCCCCAAGAGCTGTCCAAGTGTTGTGCCATGATTTACGTACTTTGTACCCAATGTTTTGGCCTAGTCCATGCCGTAATTAAGTATTAATAAGAATTGCTAAAACATTGAGCAAACTCAAACACGTTGGCCATGAAATGATAACTGCTTTGATAATTATCCGTATAACTAAAAGTGAAAGTTTGCGCAATTGGAAGAAGGTTAAAAGAAGCTTTTTGATAAGATTCGGGATGTATATCGATACATGTTAGATAAATCTTATCTGTGGGCTTTGCCCTAGGTCGTAAATTTGATAGACTTTGTCAAAAATAGAGCAATCCAATAGCGATCAATAGAATAGATATTGAGTAGGCCGTCTAACTACCGATATTGAATAGCATATAAGTCTAATAAAGTAGAATCTTCAGTGGGTGAAGGTATACTTTTATTATTAGATGGATTACTTAATGATTGATTTGCTTTACTTGCTGTCACTTTTTTTTATTATATTACCCAAAAGCCGAAAAAACAGACAATATAAAATGAGACCATTTCTTTTTTAAGTTTATGTTGTCTAACTAAATTTGAAATGAGTAACCCCATGAATGACTATGGTTTAACCAAGCCCAACGAATACTGATATAGGAAAAATTTTCCATGAGCCAAAAATCGAAAGTCTACCTGCGACCATCAAAAACTATTGTAATGTATCATACATTAATGATATAGTCGTCAGTAAGTTCCGCTGAACAAGGCGAAGAACTCCCGCGTCAATTAGCTGAACAAAGTCAGTCAGTCCCAGGACTGACGCAATGTCGAGTTCTGCATTGATAAGGCACAATAAGTAAAAGAGTAAAGCTATCACAATTAGCTGGCAAAAATCCCCCTTTGGCTCGCTCGCGTGTAAGGGCAATAATTTATGGGAACGCGATCGGAAGAATGCGCCCCCGCACCCGTCCACGCCTAACAAAACCAACCGAAAGGGGGCCATGGAGCATGAAGCATGATCGCGATATTTGCATGAAACCTGGCTGTCGACATATGTACATATATGCTATACGCATATCAGGCGTGCTTATAAATAGATACCAATAGTAAGTGGGCTGGGATATGATGATTCGCACTGGGGCTGGTTGAGGCAAGGGCGATGGCGATGGCGATGGCGATGGCTAAGTGGGTGATATGTTGGGGACAGGTCTGGGTCTGGGCGTGTATTGGGGGTGGTAGGTGTCATTGCTGCTTGGGCAGTCATAAAATCAAATCAAATAATTATTATAAGTGTAGCGCAAAATGCCAATGGGATTGACGTCGACGTCGACATCGGTCTCGGTGTCGGTGTCGCTGTGATTGTTGGTATCAACGATGGGAACAACAACAATAAAGACAACATCGTCGACGACGGCGATGAGGGCAACGGCAACGGCAACGGCAACGGCAACGGCAACGACGACAGCAGCGGCAGAAGCAGCGTCCAATTGTCGAGCACTTCGAACTATTAATGACAGTAACAGCGGCAGCGACGCCTGCGTCGACGTTAGCGTCTGCGTCTGGGACTGCCTCACACGTAGCCCGGCGATTTTCGTATAAATATAAATTTATGCGGCGAGCTGAACCAATGAATCAGTCTCGTTCAGACACACGCCAATGATAATCATCGGCTCGCGAAACCAAATCAAAACAAAAAGAACGGAACCGATTATAGCTAATACTAAATATTAAATTATTATCATAACAACCAGAGCAACGGATCGGATCTTAGGCCATAGATTACACATAGTGCCACTGCTGAGATCAGCACACTAAGATCGGGAGTTATTTTAACCCAGTGCCAAGTGAATAGCCCAAAGAGTGTTACAAAATGTGTCAAACAAGTAAGTATTACTGCCCAAAACTTTTCACAAGAAAACCTGAAACTACTCCAATTTGGCAACCCAAATGAGGAGAGCTGTCCCTAAAATTTCTAACACATTTGAGAATTTATAATCGAACTTTGCAGTGTTGCGGTGAAGCGTAATCACTCTTCTAGCGATGTTCTCAGCGATCGAAACGAACAAAGTATAAAACAATAATAAATATAGAAACTTATATGAAAAAGTTAACAAATAATGGTAGTCACGTCGTCGATAATGCTATAAGACACGAGCGAATTGTTTATCAATATTTGAATGGGTTTTCAAAAGCTTTTCTCGCGTCGCGGCAGGGAAATCCCCTCAAAGTGAAGATTTGACCAAACCAAATTGAAAATAAAGAAACAAAAAGTTATCAATTACGATACAAAAGATATTTCTACACATCATTATCATCGTTAATAAGCTACCAAAAATAGTCCGAAGGTGATAAAACCTATAAACACGCACACTGAGAGAAAAACTTTCCAGTCAAAACTATCAAAAAAAAAAAAAAAAGTCAACTAAGTGCGACTCATTTTAAAGCTTAAAAAAGAGTTACAACAATTTAAATCTATCCCTTTTTCAATAAGAACTTAAATAAAACAAAAATAGTGCAGTTCTACACATAGTGCCCCTTTGAGGAAATAACAAAAAGTTAGTTAAATATATATAATTATATGAAAAATATTAGTGCCGAATTCTAAAATTTTTTTTTTTTGGCTTGATACACTCTTTGAAATGGGTTCTAGGCAAATGACAGAACATAAGCTCGCTCCGAAATACAAAATCAAATACCAAAACGCCGAAACAAAAACAGTTTTTTAAATTTAAGCATTTGATTTCGATTTCTTACTTGGGATTATATATTAAAATTTGTCAATATGGGAAACCCAAACTTTTGTCTGAAATACACTTTTTTGTTAGCTTTTTTGGGTAGTCAATACTTCGGGCAGAACAAAAACCATGCTTTTGTTTCGAGCTTCAAGTTGGAGAACTAATTTAGATTAAACTTCGAACCACTATTTCCATTTCTCACTTGGGATCATATTTCTTTAGCAATGAGGGAAACTTGGTTTAATAAGCAGTTGTAATTTACAAGGAAATCGCCAGTTCTTTGCAACGGTTAACTGTTTGAGCCACGGCAAAGCTCAGGAGCACGTGCGCTATCGCAGTCGCAGTCGCAGTCACAGTCGCAGTCGCAATTGCCGTTGCTGCTGCTGCTGCTGCTGGCACCGTTGTCGTTGTGGTTGTTATTGAAGTCGCTGACCTACGACAACGCACAGTGTTCGTGCTGCTTTTGTGGATGTGGATGTGGATGTGGCTGTGGCTGTGACTGTTGTTGTAAATGTTGCTGCTGGTAGCACAACACACCCCCCAGCACCACCTGCAGCCCCAGCAGCCCCTGCACCACCACCATCACCACGCTGAGCGGCACACAAGCGCAGTCGTTTTGAATGAATTTGTATTTGTATTTTTTGCTTTTTCATATGAATTATTCATACGACGCGTTGCCCGCGGCTGCAATTGGTCAAAGATGACGTCGTTGTTGGCGCTCAACTTGTTTGCCTGCTTAGCCTCTGCCTGCGTCGCAGTCGGCGTCATAATAGCAGCATTTAAATTGCAGTACATAAAATTAAAAAAAAAAAACCCAAAATACTGGCGTACCGTTTCGTATGAGTAATCCAAATTTCTTGTGAAATTCAACCCAAGCGCAATTTGTATGATGACAAAGCCCAAACAATTTGGAAAACAACAAGATATTTTGCTCAATTGATTTGCCACAAAGCGCTCAATACCAGCGCCGTCGCCGTCGCTGCCTCCGTCCGAGCAAAAGTAGACGCTCCCGCTCCCGCTCTGCCTCTGCCTCTGCCTCTGCCACGCTAGCACTCTCTGTCTCTCACTCGCACTTGCACTCGCTCTCAAAGTGCTCAAGCTGCTGGATGCTGTTGCAGCACGCCGAGCAGTCCGACCGCTCCGAGCAGCTGAGCAGCTGCTTGTCAGTTGCACTCTCACTCGATTGAGTGACTGAGCAACTGACTGACTGACTGACTGACTGACTGGCTGATTGGCTGCGGCACGCTGGTCGAGTGCGAGGTGCGATAGGCGAATCCGAGTCGGAGTCCGAGTCGCAGTCCGAGTGCGAGTGCGAGTGCGAGTGCGAGTGCGAGTGCGCGGCTGTTCAGTTGTCGAGAAGACACCGCGGCGCGCGCACGCAATAATTTTTAAGCATAGAATTTGCTAGTTAATTTGTTGATGTTGTTTATATTTGCATAGTTTAGTCAATTGGTTTGTTGTTGTTGTTTCATTTTGATTTAGCCAAAGTTCTCATGTCCAACGGTAAATGCATATCTTTTGTGAAACACTTTGATTTATAATTAATCCATTTGTCGTGCAACTTTTAATTGCAGCAAAGCATTTCCAAAGCAAACCAAAACACATCAAAAGCTGCCGCAGCATAAAATACAGTGGCCACAGCATTATCAGTTACACGCTTCTCATGGTGCTCACTGCAGCGCTGCTGTTGCCCCTGATACACGCCAGACACCTGCACGATCAGCTGACGTTGGGCAATGCCTACGACGATGACAGCTCCTCCGCGCTCATCAGCAGCTCCGCGGACGACATGCTGCCCGCCTGGCATGTAAATCCTTTTCACGGCCTGTCACAGTCCTTTGGCGACGGCAGCTACGACAGTAGCAGCGACGACAGCAGAGACCTTGGATTGGAGAGCGACAGCAGCTACGAGGAGATCGCCGAAGCAGTGGTGGAGGCCGCCAGGCGGGAGCTGCGACGCCAGCGTATACGACATCGACGCAGCCACACGCTGCGCTTCTTTACGCGCAGCAATCAGCTGGAAGCGGCCGCTGAATGGGAGAATCCTTGTGGCGGTGTCTACCAGCCCAATGAGGCTCAGTCCCAGGATGCAGATAGCTCGAGCCAATCACGTCTTATCAAGCGCAAGGTAAGCACTGGAAGACATTGACCCCAAAAACAAACAGAACACAAAATGACGGTCAGAAATAATGACTATATCCTTGCTATGTAGTCCTTGTTACTGTCGCAATGCGGGTGCGGAATCCAACTGCAAAACTGAATTAAACTGAATCGATTTAAAATTATACGAATCAGTGATTAATTACCGTTTAACTAATCGGTTTACGTGTTTATTGCAGTATTTGATGGCTCTGCGCAACAATACGATGCGGGAATATCAACATATTCGGACCGCAGCCAAGCTCGAGTATGGCAACTATCAGCACTGGCAGCACGAGTACAAGTTCCTGCCAAACATGACGCGTCCCACAAATGCGGTAAGTGGATTGATGATCTGGCTTGATCGATGAACCGCACTGTTGGACCGGTACCGGGTCCGCCCTGGGCGGCATAGACCAGTTTACCCACAATCTCTGACTCGATCGCTGCATTTTGTTGGCCCTTTTAACTAACAATTCCTCCTCTCTTCCCCTCTCTCTCTCTCCACCGCAGATCAAACTGAAGACCTGGTACCGCCACATGCAGACATTTGTGGGTAGCTTTGCGTATTTGGGCAAAGCGCATTATAAATACCGCAAGGAGCATCAACTGCGATTGGACACCAGTACATACGAGTTGCACGAGCTGCTAGAAAGCGCACAACGCGTGCTCTGCGAGATAGAGACCACGATCAATTCATCATATCCTCACAGTCATAGAGCCAAGCTCACCCAGGTGAGCAAGGCGGACATGCAGAGTCGACTTAAGTTCTATACACCCGCTGATGGCAGCAAGGAAGCCGATGAACGGGATCTCAAGTTCAGCAAGGACATGTACTACCAGTACCTGGACAGCATGTGGAAGACACTGGGACGCGGCCTGCACAAGCACCACAGGAGCAGTACGGAGCGCAGGCAACATGCAGCGGGCGGTGGCAATTCCGTATCCGCCTCAAATTCCCTGCAAACGTTCAGCCTGGAGAGCTCAGAGAGTGGCTCCGGCTCGGCGACAGGACATGGAGGTGGCCGCGGCTGCAAGAACTCTGCGGAATGTTGAGACCTGCCAACAGAAGGCAATTAATCGATAAGTCAATGCACGGATCAATCGATAAGTCGATGATGAACCCCTTCCAGTATTAGCGCAAAGTCCGCCAAGCCAAAAACGCAAAACACAACAAACAACAAAAGAAAATTTTATGAATTTTTGTCGAATGCCATTTTAGAATTACATTTTTACATTTATATTAGCTCGATCATGCCCATCCACGCCCCAACAAGCCCACAAACAGCCAAACATCCAAGCCTACAAGCTCTTGTCATAACTTAATTGTACTAACTATTTATTTATTTATTTATTTATTATCGCTATATGTAGTATATATGCAGAGAGAACAAGAGTATTATATTTATTATTAGACGATCGAACTTAGCCAGCATCAAATCGCCAACATAAAGTATTTATTTATTATTCTCGCGAAGCATTCCAATTTCCATATCCATATCCATATCCATATCCATATCCATATCCATATACATTTCCACATTATAGGTATCTAAGTCCTTACTTTATTAATGCCCGTGTCTACTTAATTTATTATATTATATTTATTTATTTATTTAATCTTTGATTGCGCTAAAATACCAACAGCAACACATCTACAAAAACAACATAAAAGTAAACAAAAGAATATGCTTAAATATACTGTGATTTATTTTAAGTACATTTTTTTTGATAGTTCTTAATGACGGATTGATGAAAATAAGTACAATTTGTAAATTATATAATATTTATTGTAAAACACATAACTATACAAACTATCTGAAGCAAGGATGTGTAACATTTCTTCCGCAAGTATTATGCCACTTAAAAACTAAACAAAATGTATATATATATATATATATATATGTATATATACATATACATTGATGTTATAGAACATCGATTGCAACCAATTACTGAATTCCAAATAAATCGAAAACAAACAAAATACATATATTATATATTTGATTGTCATTCAACTCATTTTGGGTCCCAAATATCAGAAAGCCTCTTAATCCTCTTAACTTAGACACAGGAAAACTTAATATTGATTTTCTGCAAGAGCAGGACTGCTGAATCCATCAAATACAGTTTGATTATAGGTTCACCCTTTTGTGGAAACTTCTTTTTTTTTAATAAAACAATTTAATATATTTATTATCACTGGAATCAATCTGTACATTCAGACTTTCCCCAAGTGTGATTCAGGCAATAATGATATAGCAGTGAATACAAAGCTTTTGAATAATAATAATGAAAACAAAATAAATAAAATCAAATAAACTAAAGATTTCGGCTAACAGCGTCAAGGCTCCTGGTGTGAAGGTCTGAAGGATGTAGCCTCTTACGTCGGCGGAATTCCGCTTGTTCTACAAGAAGATTTGCCAGCGTATTTGGGTGGGACTGCAGCCGCTCAGCGTATCGACTGCTATGGAAATTTATTATGTCTCCAATCCTCACCAGACGGAGATCATTCTCGATGGCTTCGTTGGTGACGTACCAAGGGAGACCTGAGGCGCTTCGGAAACTTCTAATGCCTAAAATGAACATACCTAGAAGTTCTCGCAATATCGTCAACGTCAGCATATCTGTACTATCTGTATGTACAATAATTAGTCCTTTAGTTTTTGAACTATCGTACACGAAACTTGGCGTAAAAGAAGTCGTTTTTCAAAATATCGCAAATTTGCGCATAATAATAAACAAAGAAAATTTTTACCAATTTTTGCACAATTTTTCTCCCGAATTAGTCTTAATTTTTAATTATTCTTCGATAAGGGTTATTATGAGTAACATTTAAGTCAAATTGGGGTTCAGGTTCTAAGCATAGACAATTGCCTGTTTTGTGCCATTCTTCAAAAACATTTTTATTGATTATTTATTGTTATTCGATACGGATTGATATCAGTTGTTTATAAGGTTTGTTCCGTTTTTGATGGCACTCGCAATAATGCAGTTCCGGAGCCACTCGAGCTTTTGCGATAACGATCTGGGTAAATTCTTGTTGTTTGTCAAGTGTCCACTTAGCGAAATTCTCTGATAATCGCTCAGAGTGGTGGATATCCGCTCCGATATCTCAGAACAAGTGGCCAATAACCACTGAAGCCATGCAACGTAGTTGACCTAGGAAATTGATGCTATCTTTGGTTAGCTTATCAAACGCGCAGGTTAATCACGCCTAAGTTATTTAGGTGTTTGGATGCGCTTTATAAAGTCAGCAAACAATTGCTCAATGGCACCCCGAGGTTCCGTCACAATACGTACCACTCGCGCAGCCTCAGTCCCCCTCATGCCGATAGACATGACTCTCCCGAAAATACTAATTTGTGGCGTAGGATTTCAAATCCACCCACTTAAAAAAAGTTCTTCAGTGAAAGAAGCCGAAATAAATGAATAAATGATTCAGGCTTTGATCCGATAGGATTGTTATGGCCATATTATAATAATAATTTGCTTTCGAATCTGCACTCGGTTTCTCTCGATCAGGTCGAGTTTTCGCTATATTGAATTTTTTAAAAAATTAAAGCACTTGCTTTACATTTATTACAATAATTTGATAACTGTTCACATTATCCCGCACAAAAATACACAAAAATCGTCAAAATTATACTATTTAAGCCGCCCATACACTACTTTTTGATTTGCCAAGTAGTTTCAGAGATATTGCTAAAGATTTATAG
>JBANCY010001078.1:0-14566 GCA_037040045.1 Phorticella flavipennis | reverse complement strand
TCTCTATCTCTATCTCTATCTCTATCTCTATCTCTATCTCTATCTCTATCTCTATCTCTATCTCTATCTCTATCTCTCTCTCCCTCTCTCTCCCACTCTCTCTATCTCTCTATGTCTATCTATGTCACATAATGATTAACAAGTCTTTGTTTCTTTTATTATAATGCCATTATCGATTATTGTCCATATTCCATTATTATTATATGGCCACAACAACCCTTTCGGGTCAAAGCCTGAAGCACTATTTGATTTTTTTTCTGCTTCTTTCACTGAAGCTCTTTTTGTACGTAGGTGGATTTGAAGTCCTACGCCACACACTAGTTTTCCTATGAGGATCATGCCTATCGACATGAGTCCACCGAGGGCCTATATTCCATTATTTGATCTTAAAATTTTTAGCAAAAAGTGTTCTTCCCTCAAAGTACTTTATAAGTAAATCCACTTAGGTTGATACGTTTTTCCCAACTTGTCGGCGATTTTGGGACTCACACAAAAAATCCGAAATTTTGGAAGTTCCGAAAATAGGCTTCAACCTCATATCGTTTGACTTTTTTCATCATGAAACCTTTTTTCGCCATATGCAAATTCCGTTCGCCATCAACGGGCCACTTCACGGCGGATGCTAACCTGAACTACATCACTTAATTCCCCTAAAGCGCTATATGCACTGGGAACATACCATAAAGTTGCTCTTTTTTCCTTCTGCAATTTTGTATTATCTTATCTTTTTTTAGAAGCTCGAAAAACTGCTTAATAATCGATCTAGATTGATCGAATCGAACTATGGATTTTATGCCAGAGACATGGCATTTAAGAACTTTGGGAACTTTAAGAACGAAAACCATATTTAATGGTCTATCTATAACCACCCAACAACAATACACTACAAAATTGAAGAACAATGGCAAAAGTATAGATAAGTCTTGATATAAATATGTACATGTATTATTCAATTTAATTTTCAATACAATTCCTACATTTTTCACTCGAATATTACCAAGAAAATGCCAGAGAAAAACGATAAAAAAGTATTGTTCAATTTCATATAGCATACTTTTTTGGATGAAAATGATATACAGTGAAATATCTCTAAAGTGGACAGCAACGGTCGCTGAAATTTGTCCATTATTGAGAGGTATCCACTAATGGGAGGTTCATTTACGTTTTTTTTTTTCCCGTTCCCAAGTTTTGTCCATTAAAAGGAGGTGTCCACTGTAGAGAGGTTTCACTGTATTAACATTGTCTCAAAGTTTGGTGCAAAGATGTAGGCGTCGTTGACTCCAAAAGGAGCAGAAGAACAAAAGTATTCATGTTGGTTCGATATGTGCAAACAATTGAGTTGAAGTCTGAAATTCTCGATTAGTATATTCTCAGGATATCATAACGAGATTTTAAGCAGCGTTATAAGGTATCTTGTAGTCTATACGCTCTACCATTGTGTTCCCTTTTGTACTGTTATTATACATTTGATTAGTAGCAAGTTTTGGGTGTTTTGTGGTCGCTTCTATGTGACAGATGTTGTTTATGTGCTTCCTGTTTCCTCCTTCCTTCCCTTACTTCCCAGGCGAAACACCTGTCACTTAGTTAAATGCAACCATCAAGCCACCAGCTGGTCCTGTCCAGTATGCAACATGCCCCATATATACGTGCACCGCGCACCATGCACCATGAACCCCATCCCAATGCAAACTCAAGTGCATGATAATGGTGATAATGTTGGCGATGATTCTGCAAGCGTTAACCCAAACCTAAACGCAAAACCCGAACCCGAGCCCCAATCCTAACCCAACCCGTTGTTTCAGTCGCCAGTCAGCAGCTTGTGGGGGGCATCTTTCACCGCAAATTTGCGTAAAACTCCGGTCGGCGAGTTGTAAGGCAAACGATGCGAAAAAACGGCATTTGCACTGTCATTTTAAGCTAAACGCAATATGTGCGACCCTCCACATGGATAGGGTATTCACATAGATCTGGGCAAACATACGTACATCTGCGTGTTTATTACCAGTTTGGGGCAGTTTGGTGGTTTGGGGGGCAGTGGTCAGCCGATGCGTGGTGGGTGTGGCCAGGTTGCTGACATGCAGGTCATCTAATTGGTTGCGTTGTATGGTACACTCCATAGCAGTATATGGAAATGCACGGGTGTTCAGCGGCTTATGTCTCCTATTTCCCTGCAAGTTGTGGACTTTGTCTCTCCTTGCATATTTGTATATCTCTACCTTTTCGCAATAGCAGTGTGGTCATGTCCGGCATTGCCCAGGGCGAGTTATTATTATACATAAATTATGGGAAATAGACAACCAAACAAATAGTGGCAATAACAACCCCATCGGGTCACAGCCTGAAGCACTATTTACCATTTTTCGGCTTCCTTCACTGAATATCTTTTTTTTTAGTGGATAGACTTCAAATCCTACGCCACAAACTAGTTTTTCTAGGAGGGTCATGCCTATCGCCTTGAAAGGGAATATACACTGGTCCACCGAGGCCTCTTATTATATGGCCACAACAACCCCATAGGGTCAAAGCCTGAAGCATTTTTTTCCATTTATTTCTGCTTCCTTCAGTGAAAAACTCTTTTTAGTCTAGTCTTCTAGGAGGCTCCTGCCTATCGCCTTGAATGGGAATCGAAATCACATCTCTGGTTTAGCAGGATAGTGCGATATACACTGGTCCACCGAGGCCTCTCACTATATAACCACAACAGCCCTATCGGGTCACAGCCTGAAACACTTTTTTCCCTTTATTTCTGCTTCCTTCACTCAAGAACTTGTTTTACGTGAGTGGATTTCAAATCCTACGCCACAATCTACTATTCCTAGGGGGGTCATGCCTATCAACATGAGTGGGACTCGAATCCACAACTCTTGTTCATCGGGACATTGCACTATCCACTAGTTTACTCAGGCCCCGAAACGACACTATTTGAATTGAGTAAAATTTCCCTACTGATCTATGGTTTCACAACGACTAGCTTATAGATTAGTCCTACATTTATGCGAAAAATATTTGTTATCCACGTAACTAACAGAACCGGCTTATTTCTCAGTAATCGTCGATCCGCGTTTCTCCCAGAGATTAGCGTATACTTCGTAAAAAGTGACGCCACCATATCTGCTGATATCGGATGCCAAGTAGAGCTGTTGATTTGAATGCATTTGTTGGCCTGCTTATCTTATCTATGATCTATTTATTTATGTTGAGCCAACCCGCAAACCATTTCAGAAGCCCGATAGATAGTCAGGACAAAACTACTTGTAGCTAAGTATATAAATGCATACGAGCAGTTATAATACCACAGATATAGAATATGTTTATATTTGTGGGTGTATCCAGCATACTTAAATTGGGAAGCGGCGTATTTGGCAAAGGAGCTTGGGAAGGGGAGGTAATCTTGCTGTGTTCCACTGTAATCTGCTTGTATAATATATTTTTAGTCTTACTTCATTCGGCAATTAAAGTGTCTTTTGAAACCTGTAACTCTTTCACCAACTCGCACACCCCCCAGCCCCTGCCCAGAACAGGACGATAGTGCTATACAAATTTGGAGCATTTTTAAACTAATCTTCTCTGCGTCCCCCCTTGGCACAGTGTACAGAAAACACAAATACGAAACCTTCCGTCGAGAGAGAACTCGACTACGTGATACTCTGACTAGATGTGACATGCACTTACAATCGTATATCATACGCAGCGGTGCATTTTCACAATCCTTAGTGAATAACTATTTATGCGTAAATCTAGAAGTCTTAAATCATATTTTCATTTTCTAGATATCATATGAGGATCGAAATGATAATTGATTGATGATTTTATCTCAATATTTATTATAATTTAAAGGCAATACATTTATGAGCGCTCCTACTAGAAAAACTAGGTTGTGGCGTAGGATTTGGAATCCACCCACATAAAAATTTTCTTCAGTGAAGGAAGCAGAAATAGAAGAAAATAGGGCTTCAGGTTTTGACCCGAAAGGGTTGTTATGTCCATATAATAAATAATAATCTCTATGAACGCACAAGATATGGCAATTTAAATCGCGTGAACGTGTTGTAACTCTCAAAATTGAAAATAAACTTAAACTGCATATTGTATATAGGGACGTTTGTACCAAAATTTCGGGGTTTCTAAGCTCTTAAACGTAGTTTTTAACACAGGCAAACACACAAGGCTAAATAAATTCGACTATTGAAGTTGAAGAATTTATATACTTTACGAGATCTATTATTCCGTTTTTCATTAATTTCAATAAAACTACTTTAAGAGATCTATTATTCTGTATTTCACAAATTTCAATAAAACTAATATACCCCATTCTCAAATTTCAAATGGTATCAGGTTATAAAAATAAAAAGTGTGATAGTTGCCATGCGCTTCAATTATAACTTTTGCTCTACATGTGAAAAAGACATGTTTGTGATATTTACCCAGACTTTCCGACAGATTAATACCCTATCTAACTATCTATCATCATGATTTTATGTAACATTATTTCAATAAAGGAAAATAAGCTAAGATATATAAATTTTCAAATACAAAAAACATATATGCAGCGAACCCTTAAGATTTGTTATGTTCTCAATTAAGGATATCTCTAAGTCGGGCTCTTTCGACTAGAACTTCTTTTTGCTTGTTTTATAATTCAGTCTAAGGAAATAAGGAACGTTTCAATTGCGCAACTTCTCCAACTAACGATTCGGTTACTCCGAAACTATTTGCATCAAACCAAATATATTTCCTTTTAAATATTGTAAATGTTTTTGTCAATCAAATGTTAAATGGATTTCGGAGCAAAGTTTTACCCAAACTTAGCGGCTGTTGATTGTGGCCGTTCTCTGTATAATGAATGGATTGGTTATTCATTCATCCAACTATTTGCCTGACTGGTTGTCAATGCTCATCTGCACATTGGGCAGCTGCCAATCATGCTCTCAAGCCATGGAGAGCGGCATGAAAGACTATATAGAAGTGTTGTAAATTTAGAAGACATACCCAATAAAATCGATTTATTCCTAGCCGTAATAGAATAAAATAAGGGACCAGTGGATAGCGCACTGGCCCGCCAAATGTCGATAGGCAGAACACTTCTAGAAAAACTAGGTTATGGCGTAGGATTTGAAATAAATCCATGTAAAAAGAGTTATTCAGTGAAGGAAGCAAAAATAAAGTGAAAAATGTACTTCAGGCTTTGACCCAATTGGGTTGTTATGGCCATATAGTGAGGGGCCTCGGTGGACCAGTGTATAGGGCACTGTCCTGCCAAGCAAGAGGTGCGAGTTCGAGTCCCGCTCAAGTCGATAGTCATTACCCTCCTAGAAAAATTAGGTTGTGGCGTAGGATTTGAAATACACTCATGTAAAACAAGTTCTTGAGTGAAGGAAGCAAAAATAAATGGAAAAATGTGCTTCAGGCTGTGGCCCGATGGGGTTGTAATAGCCATATTGTAATAATATAAATATTACACTCCCCGCGATAAGCCCGGACACACACACGGCTGAATGATTATACCCAATCTCCCCATTTCTGATGGGATCGGGTCGTTGCCTTTGTGGCCAGGCGACAGATCCAACTGGACTAACATCGCTTTTGAAGTTGTGCAGGGGGAAAAGTAGAAAGAGCTTGCTTGCTGCATATCGATATCATGGGATTTTCATTAATATCTCAGCACAGGTCTCTGAACACGGTAAAAAAAAGGGGGAAAAGGGAGAAAGCTGAAAGCTAAAAGCACAGTGTACAAACCACGTGAATGGGTTTAGTTCGTTTTTGGCACTGAACCCGTTGGGGGTCAAGGGGATGGCAAGGAAATCGCTATAAAATCAGCTTTATGATGCTGAAAAAAAAATGACAAAAACCAGCCGATAAAGCAATGTCGAACGTCAGAGAGAAAAACGCCATTTTAGACATAAGTTCGGGGCTGGTTGAGGAGGATGGAGGGCTTGAAGGATTGGGGGTTTTGGAGAGTTTGGGGTGTTGTTGAGAATCAAAAGCTTAGAAGTACAAGGAAATTAAAAATAAGCAATCAAATCGATTATTGTCGATTCGAACGGGAAGGGTTTAGCCCGATATTCGAAGACCAAAACATAAGAAGAAATAAGAATAATAAGAGTACTGTCACTACATCTGGTTTCGTTGTGTCGTTCTGTCGTTCTGTCGTCGTGTTGCTGTTTTTGTTACTTGGAAATCTGTTTTCTGTTTTCCGTTCGATAAATTTACGCATGATTTATGACCCCGTTAACAAGTAAAAGTCTCAACGTGCGGCTGCCCTCTCAGAAGATGAAAAATGAATTTCTCGTTTTTGTCCAGTCCCATTCCCAGTCCCAGTCCCAGTCCCAGTCCCAGAACCGCACCCGAACCCGAACCCACTCCAGAAATGAAGTGGCATCCCAGCACGTCAGCCCTTGCTGCCCCTGGATTCGTGTTAAGCACTGAGTTAGACATTTCAGCTTCGTTTTCAGGGCGTGTCACATAAAATTCTGGACTCGAGTCCAATTTAAAGGCAAACATTTGTTCCAAACATTATTTACAACACACAATGACAGAACTTCCCAAAGAGCCCCAAAGAATTGCTGTAATTTAACTAGCTGCCAACTTACTCCAAAGCAAACGGAAAACTGCTTAATACTTAAAGTATTCAAAACTTTTCCACTTTTCCAAGAAAACGAATGTGCAGGACACACGCTGCAACAGTTGTCAAAGGACAAAAATACGTCCACTGAAAATGTCTGCCTCCGTTCCCCGACGTCGATTTGGGCTCACCACGAGCTGGCTAGAAGTTGTCCAATTCCTCAATATCCAATTAAAGGAAACCATAAGCATTTGGGAAGGACTTAATTAAATAATGATTGTTTCAATTTGGAGTTAATAAACTCAACGTATTTTATATTTGAATCAAGGGGACACGGAACCATGTAATCGGGAATACTCGTTATACTAGGGTATTAAGGACTTCAGAGAGGGCTATCTATATACCAAATTTGGCGTCTCTACTAACACTTACAGCCTAATTAATATATTATTAGTATTATATGGTCATAACAACCCTATCGGGTCAAAGCCTGAAGCACTAATTTCCTTTATTTTTGCTTCCTTTACTCGGGTGTATTTCAAATCCTACGCCACAACCTCCCACATGAGTGGGACTCGAACCCACGCCTCTAGTTTGGCGAGACTGTGCACAAAATACTGGTTCCCCAAGACCCCTTATTATATGGCCATAAAAACCCTATCGGGTCACAGTCTGAAGCACAATTTGTCATTATTTCTCCTAACTTCACTGAAGACATTTTTTTACGCGGTTATATTTCAAATCCTATGCCACCACCTAGTTTTTTCTAGAAGGGACACGTCAATCGTCATGTGTGTTTGGCGGGATCGTGCACTAACCACTCCTCCACTGAGTCCCATGTACTACTATATATCATATAATATTCGTAATAACAATCTGATCGTCTCGAAATATCTACCATAGCGTCATCCCTTAGTCATAACAGAATCGACCTTTATGCTATGAAGTTTTTTGCAATTTCTTGGATATAGGATGATGTTTTATTATTATTATATGGCCATAACAACCCTTTCGGGTCAAAACCTGAAGCCCTATTTTTCCTCTATTTCTGCTTCCTTCACTGAAGAACATTTTTATGTGGGTGGATTTCAAGTCCTACGCCACAACCTAGTATTCTAGGAGGGTCATGCCTAAAGGTATGAGCGGGACTTGAACCTCGCACCTCTTGTTTGGCGGACCACCGAGGCCCCAATAGGATGATGTTTAAGTGCTTTCATAAACCAAATTTGTCAATTTCTAGGAAAACTCTAAGTACAAACTTTTGAAAGGAATAGCTTCAAAAGTGTGAAATTGTTTCTACTTTTACCTTAAAAGGTTTCAGTGCTTGTTGCACACATGGGGCGTTTCATTCAAATTTTGGGAAAAACTTGATCTACGAATGTTATACACCAGAGTTTGGCGGCTCTAGTTCTGTAGTCGTTGATTTAACCTGTTCATACGGATGGTAAGATGTACGGAAAGACGGTCAGATACACTTGCGTCGGCTCTTAATGCTGATCAAGAATATATATACTTTGTGGGGTATGCCATGGTTCCCTCTGCCCGTTTTTGGTACACTTCAACAACACTAATGGCCTTATGTTGTAAAAGTTTTGACTGGAGTTCAATTTAAAGTATAGAACCTATTTGAAATTTAAATCTGCAATCATTTCGTTGATATTTAATACTCCCCATTTAAGCGCACTCCGCACACAGGGTGTGTTGAAGCCAAAGTGAGGATGGCAACACCGGCAACTGATGCTGCAGCATGCTGCTGCTGCTGGAGCTGCTGGAGCTGCTACTGTGGGCGCTGGCGCAGCATCAATCATCTGGGCGCGTAACGGTAACGGTAACGCCGGGACATGCACAGGAACAGGGATCGACTATGAGACAGATAGAAACTGAAACCCATTGCTGTGCCGAGCTCTGCCGTGCCGCTCCGTGCCGCTCCGTGACGTGCCACAGCACTCGCTCGGTTCATCTTCATAGTTTAGTGCTTTAGGTCCTTTTTACTGTTTTTTTCGGTCGTTGCATTTTTGTAACGATTTTGGAAAGTGATAGCTTTGGACCAGGGGATAGCAACAGCTGCGGGAATGGGGATAGAACTGAGACTGGGACTGGGATTTGGTCTGCGGCAATGTTCAGGCCAATTGCCGTGGGATGCTGCATGCGTGCTGTTGATGGGCCCCGTGACTCATCGGGCGGGATACCGTATGCCACGTTCATCTGATCCAAATCTAGCTCCAACTGCAGCTCCTGCTCCTGCTTCAGCTCCAGCTCCTGTTGCTGTCATGGCGCTGCTTTGTTTGCTCGCAACGCGAGTGTCTGGGGGCAGACAACTGTGTCAGTCACCTGTGGCAAACTGTTAACTAAGCGTGTGGCAAATGTTTGCCAGCAGGAAGACGCTTAACCATGCCTAGTAAAACAATGGATACCAGAGTGTATCCCAAGCGCCCAGCCCGCGAACCGAACCCACCGAGCCCATCATCAGCCCATCAGGAGGGCCACAGGGGGCGTGCCATACTTTCGCTGTCGCTCCCAGTGGCGATTTGGTGGCTTCGTTTTCAATAGTTCCGCAAGCCCATCAATTTTAATGATATTAGTTTTAAATTAAAAAAACACTAAGCAGAGCGCCGTAACCGTTAATGCTACCATCATTTTGGTTCCCATCAGGAGGCCTTCAATTGTCAATTAACATATAACAACAAAAGGAATCCTCTACTCAACGCTGCACGACTGCACGAATACTCCTTGTCTATTCCACTATATGCAGATGCTGTTTCCTCCTTCCCCGACCGAGAGAGCGATCTGAAATTAATGAGGCTTTTGCTACAAAGGATAAATAGATAAATAGAAAGTTTTCCACAATTTGAACATCATGAAAAATTCTAGAGTACAAAATGTTTAAATAATATACATGGTTCTTGAGACGGAACACATGTCGAAATGTGAAAATATATTGCATCTGCGAGCCACTTGGATTGGAAAAGCAACACGCTCCCATTTAACATCTGTAAATATTATAAAATCCAAAAAGGTTGATTGTGCGATAAGCCAATTATCGATAACCACCAACGATTCATTAATGTGATTAAAGTATTAAATGTAATAAACTCCATAAGCCGGACAGAGTTGTGATGGTTTTGAGTGCAGTAAAACTTTCGAAAATAGTCAAAACATCCAAGCCAATGGGGAGATTTTTGAAAATCAAATGAAGAAAAGAACTAAAACATGATATAAATTATAATTATAAAAGAACAATGCCCCTGGTTTTGATGAGGCAGCGTTGAAAACGGAGCTATCCTCTATTTATTATATTTCCTCTTACAAACCATGGAAACCGCCTGAGCACCTAAACAATGATGGAGCACTGTACCCTAAATATATAATGGGTAACCCTTTGGTAAGGAGAATGAATTGTAAATTTTCGTTTCGATTAAGTCCGAGTTGTCGTACGCCTGAATAGAGCGGTTAACTTAATTCTTGAGGGACTCTACGCCTTTCGTTTTTGATCGAGTCTGGCAAGATGGACTAATCTTAATCCCGAATCCACCTGATTAGGCATCATCAGTGGATTTTGCCTAACAGGAGCTGTCAAGTGGTCCAAAATGGAAAAGTGTTTCAGAAAAGGAGGAATTGAACAGGCGATCATTAGGGCAATGTATTTACAAGGGATACGTATGCAACAAGAAACATCCCGGTAAAAGCTCCTCAGGACCTTATGATAGCCACTTAGCAGTTGCGTCTATGTAGCCTCTCACATGCTGCAAGAATGACTTTGGAAGTTCGAGAAATGGGCGTTTAGATGGAACACTGCTATAAACCCAGATAAATGTTCCTGCGTAACGTATATTTTTCGTAGGGATGTATGTATGTCGAGGAAATGCCCTGTTTGGGGAACTTACTCCACAAAATCGTATAATAACCCAAATTTATGCAAGTCCAAGAGCTCATTTTACAAACTACATGTACGGAATCATAATAATGTGACACAATTCGACAAATTTATCCTAAAAATTAATGTAGAGGTCGATTACAACTAGATTTAGGAACAAATTATATAAACATATAAATCAAAATGAAGCTAGAAGACAGCGGATCCTTTGAATAGGTCTTTCTCTCTATCTCAATTAAGTGTGTGTAAAGGAACAAGATAGAGTGCTTCAGTCGAGAGTGCTCGACTGCGGGATACACTGATCTCAGTCAAGGAATACCGTTACCTTCGAATATCACAGACACACAGGCACACACTTATACCTTTAGGCAGCGTACCCTGAAGTCGGTGCTGTGTCGGCCGCCCTCCCTATAGGTGAGTTTTTACACCCTTTTGAGAATAATTTCTTTCTTAATTATCCGATTGCTTTGAGTTCATAATACAGTCTAGAGCACTTACGTTGAAAATCTAGTTGTCACTCATAAAAACACTCCTTCATATAATATTTTGAATTTTCGGGAATGAAGGGTGTGGCATTAGAAGTTTGAGATAATTCATTTTGCGCAATATCTATATGCTAGAGGTGTCATAATGCCTTCTTTTTTACCATTTCGGCCCATTTTTAGCAAATTCTGAGCCTTATAACTTCAGGTATTATGATCCGATCGTTTTGAAATTTTCGGGAAACCTAGTCATAGTTATTTATATATATATATTTATATATATTTATATATAATCCCAAATTTAAATCATTATGAGAATTGTAGAAAATGTAAGCATCTATGTAATTTTAGGAAGACCAAATTATGTGAATGACAATTTATACACAGGGTCTATATATCATATATTATAACTCTTGCATTCAGATTGTAGCAATTCCGTTGGAATGAAAAATTCCATTCTGCAGTTCCTATTCCTAACCCAATATACCAATTGGAGTCGATAGCTAAAGAAATGTGAAAGTTATAGTCATTAATTTGAAAATAGTTTTTATCGATTATTGGGCGTGGGTGCGTGGAATTAGAAAATTTGAAACAAGCTCGTACTGGGAATGCTACATGCGGATCTTTATGGAGATTAGAGCTCTTGTAGCTCCCGAGATCAACGCGTTCATACGGACGGACGGACGAGCCAACGAACGGACGGACGGACAAACAGACAGACTGACGGATGGATCCCGTTGAAGAATGTATATGCATACTTCGTGGTGTCTGTCATTCCTCCTTATGCCTGGATACATTCCCACGAAACTTTTGTACCCTTCTTCCCATATTTCCGATGGGATCAAGGCATTATAAGAGTATCTTGTACTGGAGCATAAAGCCATATCGAGAGAGTTTGAAATGCTGGCCTTGAATAAGGAGTCTACCATAAGATGCTTGTGGTGCCTGTGTTCTATCTGTATTTAGCTTTTTTTTTTGTTTTTAACTTATTTGCGAACCACAACGGAGCCTTAGCAACAACAATATAGGGGTATATAGTATGGGATGTAAGCTGCAGTATGCCAAAGTCGCAGCATCTGTCTGTCATTTCAATAACGAGCAGAGGTCGAACGTTCTGTGAGAGGAAACCACAACAATATTGCTTTTGGGGTTTTTAGTTGGCAGTTTTGTGAATGCTGCGGTTAAAGTCAAATCGGCTGACCACACAACTCTGCTAGGATGGTCAAACAGGCTCGGTTTAACGACTCCACTAACCGGGTATTCGGGTGGAATACTCGTCTCGTCAGAGAAAGCATTTTCCATGACTATCTCAACAGATAGATAGTGTCTGCCCGTATTGAAAAAATCATAAAAGGAGGAACAGGAATTTTTTTTCACTTTGAATATAACTCCAGGTATCTATATCTAAATTTTCTTAGCGGTCAGAAATCAATAAACATCTAAATTATTTATTTTAAAATTGTCATAATTCATACAAGCTGGCCTAAGGCCAGAAACCAACCATGTTTGCAGCATAGGCATTTGGTATATTTATGTGGTAAGCAGATAAAAGTTTCCCAAATTCGGGATTCTATGTCCACTTCATCCGTAATTGAAAAAGTTTTTATTGAGTTTGGATATTTATGATTGGAATTAAATAAAGAACATCAAAACACGCATGGTCAGGGCTGACGTCAGCGCCAGCTGTTGAATCTGTTTGTGTGCTGGAATGGAAGGTTAGGGTATCCCATAGTCGAGCTTTACTTAACTGAAGCTTTTCATCTTGTTTTAGTTGGCTCCTCCTATATATATAAGCAAAGCTGAGACCACTGCCGAGCACGTCATTGATACGCTTGCATCGCACACCACAAATCACATACCAATTAAATGAAGACCCGTGCTTCAATTAAATCCACCCTGCACCAGGAGCAGCCGAACAGTCCCCATGCTCTTCTCTATAGAAAGCCTAATGCAATATGGTAAAAACTTTTCAGTTTTCCGTAAGTTTAAATGTCATGCAATGGGGGAACAAAGTAGCCCCAACCAGCTTTGACCTTGAGTCCCCGAACTACCGATGCAAAGTAACCACTGAACATAATGCTATGTTATAAGCATATCATTAGTATTATTATAAGGCCATAACAACCCTATCGAGTCAAAACCTGAAGCATTATTTTCCATTATTTCTTGCTTCCTTCACTGAAGAACTTTTTTTACATGGGTGAATCTCAAATCCTATGCCACAACCTAGTTTTTCTAGGATGCCACCTTCTGCATAATATCTTTGGGACCCACATACCAAATGACTCTTGCATAAAAAAAGTGACTGCTATACACATATACAGTCACTTTCCGGAAAAATGGAGGAGTGTATCAAAAATTTGGTAAAGTTTTTCTATAGTTTCTAATTATGAGACTACTTACTGAATTTGATGTGAATCGTTCCATAAATGAGAAAGTTATGGCCATTTTATCGAAAATCGTTTTTATCGATTATCGGGCGAAGAGGCGCGGAATCCGAAATTTGCAACTCGTATTGCGTATGCTAAACACAGATCTTCTTCATTTCGGAGTCTGTAGCTCTTGTAGTTTCCGACATCGGCGCGTTCATACAGACAGACAGGCGGATATGGCTTTGTCGACTCGGCTATTGATTCCAAAAAAACTATTATATTCTTCTTCCCATTTTTCAAATGGATATCAACGAAACCCACAGAATTGGCTGTTATAGTATCTGGATCATAAGCGTAATTCACTTTTTCAGCTCCTTGACTTGCGATTTCACTTTTATCGAAGAAATATATTGTAACATATATTGAAATAATACGGTGTATTTTTCCTTGATTGGTGTCCATCTTTGACGACACATCTTCCCTTATGTTTTTTAGTTCAATATAACGATATAAAACAAGTTCCTGTCGCATCTATAGAACGGAATACAGAGAGATACAGATCACTTAAGCCATCTCGATTAATGGGTTAATACTTTTTCCTAGATCTCATATTTTCCACGTTTCAAATGCTTCCTTTGCTTTTCTCTATGCATCATATAAATAGGAGGGTCATGCCTATCGACATGAGAGATATTTAGAAATTTTTGCATTTAACATCAAAATGGAATTATATGAAATTTGTTGGCTGCGTCTTCGAAAAGATTGGGAAGCCTTAAGAGAACCGTCAGCTACTTCTTGCAAGATTTGTATTGAAATACCATTTTATACCAATAAGTTTAAGTTTTTCCAGTTTTTCGGATTCTTTGGTTGGTATTGCAATTCGCAATTATTAGACAGATTTTCGACATTCAATGCGAAAGTCACGTCCGTCGACGCCGGCGACTGAAAGAGAGTGAAATGCATGGAGTTTATATAAAGTTTGCCGTAACAGAAAATTGTTGAACTTTTTGATGTTTTATTAATTAACTTTTTGCATTTTACCGTGCAGCCAGGGCCACCCTGTGCCGGGCAGTGGCGCCGTGGACGGGGGACGAAACGTAAAACGCAATGGCGAGCGTGCGGTTAAAACTTTGATGCCTTTTTAGTGACATGCAACGCACACACACGCACACACACACACACACACCACCGTGTGGTAGCGGCGAGAGAATACTACCACAGCAAGCCATTGCTTGTCGTAAAAGGCGACAAAAAATGGTACGGGGATGTGGATGCC
>JBANCY010001077.1:0-11486 GCA_037040045.1 Phorticella flavipennis | reverse complement strand
CCTGCATGTCATCCGCATTGTTGCTGCGAATCATGCGCCATGCGGCAACTGCTGCAACTTGCCCCAACATTCGCCCCGCATGCAATACACGCATGCAACTTGTGCAGGATGCAATTAGGCGCCTTTCGCGTTGCGGTTGAGTAAAACTTAATAATGGACGCATTTATTAGGGTATTTGCGTATTTGTGTACGTCGATGTATCGGGCCAGAAGTTGTCATTATGCAAAATATGTTGCATTATTTATAGCATAAATATAGGCATTGGCCTTGCATGTCTGGGGCAAGTTTGAGGTAGAAAACATAAGTAAACAAACAAGCCACGAACAACAAGGGCCAATAGCAATAACATTGGGGTAAGTCCCAAAAAGGGCAAAGGTGAAGATTGGATACTCTTCCAGAGGATTCTTAAGTAGATATTCCTATGACTAACTTAACTGAATTTGGTAAAACCTGCGCGAAATTTATAAACCTTAATGAATTATGACGAGCCCACTTACCGGAAGAAGCATCTCGCTTGCCACCCTTCCTTTCCTTTTTGTATAATACGTTGATATTTAATCAAACATTAGTCTATAATACATATTAAATGATCAACTATAAATAAACTCAATAAAAGACAATTATTGAATCCGGACTTCAATGCAAAATTTTCAGACAGTTCTCAGCTCGGCGGAATAAAAACAACTTCGATGAGCTTTGGCACTCAATTTAGTGACTCGATGACCAAACAAAACAACCTGTGCTAGAAAATGGGCAAGCCTTAAGTTAGGGTGCAACAACAACAACAAGAACAATGTGCAACACAATGGCCACCGCACTTAAAATTAATTGAACTTGAAATAAGTGCAGCTCGGTTGTTTTGTAGCTCATGAGAAATTCTGCGGTCGAGCCAAAAGGCAAAAAACTTTGGTAACAACACACCCAGCTACACACAGAAGCACACACGTTGCACACGCTGTGGAAAAGCTTTCATTAGTTTTGGCCCTGTCCCAGACCCAGACCCAGACCCAGGCCCAGGACCAGGCCCGGACGCAGGCTGCCTGCCCAACAGTTTAGGGTCTCCTTCAGTTGTTGGTCAAGTTGCAAAGCAAAGGCAAAACTTAATATTTAGTGCCATTTGCTTGCTCTGACAGTTGGCAGAAGTCAAAATTTTTGTTGTCGTTGTTGTTGTCGTTGTTGTTGGTCAGTTTTTCTTTTGGCTGCGCGAACAAGTTGCAGGAGTAAAGTGCATTGAAATCTTTGTAAGTAACTTGAGTAAGCCAACTTGGGGCACAACAATAACACACACACAAACACACACACACACACACACACAGCAACAACAACAACAAGAACAGTCGCAAAACAACAAACAACTTCTCAGTAGCAAGAGGAAGCAGCAGGACAACAACTACAAATGGTTTTTATCGCTTTTTTCATGTAGTTGTAGTTGTAGTTGTAGTTGAAGCTTTTCTTTTTGGCTTTTCCTTTTCTTCTTTTCCCTTTTTTCCCTTTCTTCTTTATTTCTTCTATTTTGTTGTTTTGTTTTCCTTTGTTTGGTTATTTGTGCAACTTTTTACATAATGCACAAAAGTTGCCGTCGACGTTGACAACTTGAGTGACCGACCACAGCGCACACATTGACTATAATAATAACAACATCAATAACAACAACAACAAAAAAGTACAATGTTGGTCAAGACTTTGGTCAAAGTTGTCCCAGCTTTTATTTGACATCATCAAAATGCTATTTCAGCAGCTTAAGTTATTAAACGCTCATCTAAATTATGCAGGATGCCCACAGAATCTGACGAAAAGGACCAATTTACCAACTAAAGATTACACTCAGAGCTAGGCACTATCAATATGATCGTTGATCCACATTTTGGGATAGAGTATTATAGCTTTGGAGAAGTCATTTTAGGTTTATTTCAAATTTTGGGGAACAATTAAAGTGATTCAAAAGAAAGTTTATATTTTGCAACGTAATTTTTCTGACTATCGACATGAGTGGAAATCGAATCCACACCGCTTGTTTGGCGGAACTGTGCGCTCACCACTGCTTCACCGAGGCCTACTATGCAGGGACCCGAATCCTCAACTCCTACGTTTAAAACTTTAAGAACTAATAGAGAAAATTTCAACATAAATCCAGTTTGGCTACGCGGTTAGATTAAAGTGTCCGCTCGGCCCGAATGTTGTTTTCATTTCCAAAAATTGGTTACAATTGCTGCAGGATAACAACAACAACAACAAGAACAAGAAGAAAGAAGTCCCCCAACTAATGTGTGTAATGTTGTGTGTGGGTTTTGGGTCCTTGTGCGTGGTGCTGGGCTCGTATCTTTGTTCTGTTCGGCAACGTGTCAAAGCAGACGCAGTGTGCCCAAAGTGCGCTAAATTAAGCTGTCATTAAGGACTTAATTAAAGTCCTTTGTTGAAAGTTGACATTGTGTAAAGAAACGTTTTGCTGCTGTGTGCAAAAACAAATGACAATGACAAGAGGAACAACAATGCGGACGAGGTTGCTGCACTTGAAAAGCTCCCAAAAAAAGAGGAAAAACTGAACATGAAACTGAAACTGAAAGAAGTGAAAGGAAAAGGGTAGACAACATCAAAGCAGTTCTGAGAATGAGTGTGTATGTGTGTGTGTGTGTGTGTGTGTCAAGCATGTGTCAAAATTTTCAACAGTATCATGGCAAAAGTGACAAACACGTTGCATGCAGCATAATGAGGCAAGGCGATGCTGCGAAAACTCATTAGCAGGCAAACAGATAGACAGAAGGGCGGACAAGCGGGCGTACAGGTAAACTGCCAGCACAGACAGAAAGAACCAAGTTTCGAGTAGTTAGTCCCATTGACAATTGCAGATATTAAATAACACACATCGCATATAAGCATAAAAGCGGGCACTTCGCCAAAACTGAAAACATGAACGAATTGGGCTTTTAATTAAATACACAGAGAAACATCTCTATAGGAAGCTTCAGAAAAGAGGTTGAGAGGTAAAAAAAATTAGTTTTAAAGAACCCAACATTAAGACTGATATCTTTATGGTTTCTTAGAAATACATTTAGACAAAATGGAACAGAGTTTGATTCCAGTCAAGGCGCGTCAAATTTTTCCGAGCTTATTATTAATATTATATGACCATAACAACCCAATCGAGTCATAGTCTGCAGTACAGAAATAATTTCACTTCCTTCACTAATGATTTTTTACACGGGTGGATTTCAAATCTTACGCCATAACCTAGTTTCTCCTAGGAGTGTCATGACTTTGACACGAGTAGGGTTCGAACCCACCGGCACAGTACGCTATTCACTGGTCCAACGATGACCCAATTCTTCAAAATAAATTTGGACATTATGGGGTAAAGAGTTTGATGTCAGTATATTATAATTTGATTCAATCTGAGGGGTCGGAAGATAATTAATTCTTGGGAATTCTGTCGCTACCGAGAACCGCGTGCTCTCCTTTAAGGCTTTTTCAAGAGTATCATAATCTCACACTCACTTCCAGAAAATATAAATGCAACTAACTTTAAGCCGCGAACAGAATGTTTTGCATTAAGACAATTTTTTTATAAGTAAATTCCCTAAAACATTAGTTATATGATACGAAAAAAAAAAGGGCAATCAATTTCCTATAGTAATTAATCCTATAATTTTTAATCAACTCACTAAATATATACTTACTTTTGAGACACTTTGTGTATTGCTCATCTTCGAACAAAAAGGAATCTGGAAAAGGAAAATGAATTTTACTCTAAACATAATTTCTGGAGGGATCAATCTATTATAGTCCATGCTAACTGTGCCACCAGTTTTTTGGTTAAAACTCTGTGCATTTTGGGGCATGCCACCGACGCGACGACGCATTTAACAAGCGGCAGCTACAGCTCCAAAGCATACTTTGTGGCGCCGCAAGAAATTCAATTGCACAGACTGTGAATGCCAAGCTGTTTTTAATTGCCGCCCAAAGGTATGCAATGGGAAAACGAGAAATAACAGCAGAGGCAGCGGCAGAGGCAGCAACAGAGACAGGAGACTAGACAACAACACAGCAAAGAGAACAACACCTGCATTTCCTCATTTGGACAGGTGAACGTTACGAAGGTTTCGAGTGCGTTTTGCCTGCTTAACAAAAGTGACTTTTATTTTGAGCTCCATTCAAAATTGTTATGTCGCCGGCATCGTCGGCAGCAGGCGGTAGCATTTAAAATAATCACATTTTGAGCACTGAGGCATTAAGGACACGCACACACGGACACAAGGACACCCATACCCTACACCCTTACACCCAGACAGTCAGACAAACCCAGAGACAGTTGGTTGTAGAACGGCAATAAGTGTGAGTGGTTGAAGCATTTAAAATTGCCCGGCTGGCAGAGAAGAGATCCTGCAGGACTTTCTGCTTCTGATTAGACACAAGGAAACTGCCAGCAATTCAACTCCCAAGTGTTGCAACCATTTGTTGCAACTATGTGCCAAAAGCACTTCCAGCAGCAACATTTGGCAGCAAGTTAGGTCCAGCTGGCCTTTCAGCAGGCGCTCTTCCACCGCTCTCCTCTTCGACTTCCGCATGACTTTGCATACCAAAAAATTGAAACTCTGAATGCAACAAGATGTAGCACAAGCAGCAGCAGTGGCAGCGGCAGCATCAACCAGACGTCGGGCGCGTGCTGCAATTTTTGCATAGTTTCTTCTTCTTCAACGTTTTGAAACAATTTTGTCTAGGCAAACGTGTTAGAACGTGTTGTGGATCCCCCTGCACATGGTCATGCGGCAGCACTGCCATTTGCCACGCCAGTGCTACCCCCTTGGCACTCCTGAAACACAAACCCAGTGCAAAACTCACAGAAAGGTGTCCACGTAAAATTCCAACAACGTCCACCCTGTCTGGGAATTATGCGCTTGTCGGCCGTACGGCATTTTGTTGGCTTTTCCGTGCTTTTCATTTGTGGCCAAAAATGCCGCAAATCCAGCTAGGGCAGAGCACAAACAAATTGCCCAACAAATATGAACAATTGCAAATGGCCGTGAATCAATATGCTTATGAAATGCCCCTGATAAATATCGTTGCAAAAATCGAAAATGATTTACCTTACGATTTGTTGGATTGTCAAATTTTGTTTATGACAGACAAGGTTTTTCAATATTCTTGGCATTTGCTTTAAATGAACACACATTTGCGGAAAAACCAAGCTCAGTAATGCTGAAAATGGTAAATTTTTGGTATTTCCAGCACTAGAGATGCGCAACACGACTTAGTCAATTGATATGTTATTGATGTTAACTGTGACGCATCGATATATGTGAAAACAACAGAAATTCGTGATGCTTAAAATATACTCAGAAACAAATTTATATTTTATTAAGTTAGTTAATACACGTCCTCTAATTTATGTTTTCTTCTAAAACAAATATTAAAAAGATTTACAAATGTTAAGTAAATGTTACTTTTCGTAGCAAGCAGTTGCTTACAGCGTCCATAACATGGTCATAGCACTTAGCTTTTGTCTTGTTTTGCTATAGATTTAAGTACTACCTTCCCACGGTCACACTGGCAGGCGAAGCAATTAGTGATCGTGTTGTTGTCTTTTCGTAGAGGTTTGCGCGTTCGAATCGCTCTTCGATTTTAATTATATATTTGATCTTTTGTGTGGAAATGGCCAATTGGCTATTTCTGTTTAGCTTTTAAACGCCAAAACCAAACACGCAGAGAATATTTCACACACAAATAAATTGCATTTGAAGGCATTTTTAAACATTGTGCGCTAAATTTGTTTTATTATAAAAAAAAAGTGTGTATACATCTTGAGCTGCGAGTGTGTGCATGTATATATATATATATATATATGTATAAAATTGTCAGTGTGTGCAACTCTTGCACAGACAATGCAAGCGGAATCTGGCCGGAGAGTCCAATAAATTAAAGAGCAGACGTGCAACAGATGTTTTTAGTTGCAACGTTTAGGGAAATTATAGATATTTCTTATAGTTGTTGCAGTAAAAATCTTATGGAAAGGCTGTGCGCCGACGCTGTGGCAACGTTGTTGAGCGGCAGCTTGTTTACATGTTGCACTGCTCACACACATAGCGCGCGCTCTGTCGCTCGCACTTGTGCGTCAGAGATGCGCCAAGTAGGCTTGACTGTGACTGAGTCATGGTCACAGGCAAATATGAAACTATAAATCGGGCCGTAATACTAAAATCATAAATGGTATAAATATATTTGGTTTTGGGTATAATGATGCTGTCTTTCCGTTTGCATTTACTCCACCCAGTGCTGCCAACCTTTCATCAAAAGAAAAATTTTTTTTTGACAAGAAAAGTAAAAATATCTGAAAATTTTTTAAAAGATTGTGTAACTCGAAGTTGACGCCTTCATCTTTATTTTTCTACAATATCCTTGTACCAATCTTATTTATACATTTTGGGGCAAGGCCCGATTATTTTTTTTTTCGGAATTTTTCTTTAAAATATTTCTACAAATAGAAAAAAAATTTATGCAGACACTACTTTTTTATAAATTTTCCTATAAAATCGTGAAAAAATCTAAGTTTTTATAAAAAGCTAGAAATTCCGCTTGCCGCAGTTGAACGTATAAAGAAAGCCAGATTTGACGGGTCACTGTGATCGGCAGTCACTGTGCTGCGCATCACTGTTATCCGCTTGCCTGGCGGAAATGTTAAAGAATTCTTTTGCGGCCTGCTCTTTGTTGTTGTTGTTGTGTTTGCTGCTGCTGCGTGGGTAACAGAGCTGAAACCAGTTTGTCGCCTGTTTTTCAGTATCTTTTTATATACATATAAACATATATATATTTATATATATATATATACACATATTTCGGGCACCTTCATTCCATTTCATTTCTCTATTTTTTATCAATTGCCCCGACAATTTAATGCACTGCAACGCGCCAAACTGTAAAAATGTAAAATACATTTATCTGTATGTGTGTGTGTGTGTGTGTGTGTGTGTTTGGGTGTCAGTGTGTGCATCTATAATTAATTAAAAATAAAAAGGAAAAAGTTGGCAAAATTATTGAAAATCCATTTGGTGCTGCTGCAAAATCAATTTCCATTGAAAATTGCAGCACAAGTGTAAAAATATTGCGCCGCCATTAAAAATAATACAAGTTAAATGTGTTAACAGTTCTTTAAAGGACTTTTTTCCGAAGGGCTTGACGAAAAGCCCCGGCCAGTGTGTGCATAACTGCAAACTGCAAAAAAGTGCGAATAAAGCCTGCACCCGACGCACACAGACACACTCACACGCCATAATCCAATTGAGGTTTGGGCAACGGCAGTGTGCCCACACCCACACGCCGACCGCGGGCAGGCAAAAACACAAAAAAAGAAACGATAAACGATAAAAACCAATTCGCAAAATGCATTTGCAATTGTTGCTCGGAGTTTTGTTGTCCTGCGGAGTGCAACTAATTGCCGGGGACTACGAAAACACGTGGAACTTCTATTACGAACAACCCTGCTGCGCCGGCAATGATCAATCGATTTACTCCAAACACAAACGAGGTAAAAAACAAACAATATCGACTTGGTAAGGGAAATAATCCCCAACAGTTTTGTAATTAACACCCGATAATAACTGAATTACTTGAGAAACAATTGTTTAACCAGCTTTTAATTAGCATGTTGTCAGTTGCTAGGAATGCCCCTATTGTTTGTTCTACAATATTTGTAAGCACTAGAAAGGCTTCCATAGAGACTAGTTCGTCTGTGATTGATCTATAATTTCGGTGATTCCTGTAGTCATTCGAAAAGTTGATACCCATTTTCAGAATGATCAAAAACTTATTATTATATGGCACAAGAAAACCTATCGTGTCAAAGCCTGAATTACTATTTGCCATTTATTTATGCTTCCTTTACTAAAGATTTTATACGTGGATTGATTTCAAGGGTTATGAGTGGGGCTCAAAACTACGACTTCTTGTTTAACGGACTGTGCGCTTTCCACCATTTCCCAATATTTTTCTTTAAACATACTCTCTAGCTCTCTTATAATCTATCGATACCCCCTTTTACCTTAAAAAGTTGGTGAGGCGTCGCTGCTAACTTATGAGTTGATTGGTATTTCCCCCTGATAATGACTGAATATTTACCCCTTCACACTAAATTTTAATTTGACCTCCACTTTCGAGCACCACAGCCCTCAATTCCTTTATGATAAACTACCAATTATTATCCCTATTTGGCTTTTGGTAAAAAATCTCTTAAAAAATTGCACTCATGCAATTATCGTCTGCATTTTTTTCGAGAACAGAAATTTGTTTAATAAGTACAATTTTAAGGTCTTTCTTTGCTAATGCTTAATTGTTTATTTATGAGAACATTTTTAAAATATCATAAATAATTTTTAATCTGTGTACTATGGTCATTCGTATTATTTTTCAATTTACATGTTAAAAAAAAGAGGAAAAATATTAAAAAATAATAAAAATAAAAAGCAAATTGTAATTTATTTGCCACAATATTGTTTTTGTTATTTATCTTATTGGTGGCAATATTAATTCAGCACGTTTTTGTCATTATTCCTGCAGGGTTTCTACAACAACAATAAAGAAAAATCGAGAAAAAACGAGCAATTTTTATAGCTTTGAGTACTTTTTATATCCTGTGAAATGGTTTATGGTGGGGTATGTTAAGGCATGGGAGGCTCTTGTATAAGCTTTTTTTTAAGTGAAAGTTATAATCTGTAGTATTATATCTCTGAAAGTCAAAGTCACATACAGTATAATCATACAGATATAAACAATTAGATAGTTAGATAGAAGCAGAAGCAGAGCTTCACATGTCGAGATACTTTCAGAAATCATTGTAGATAGTTCCTCAAAGCCATCTATCATCTCATCAATCGTTCTGTACGCTTCTTACAATTGCAGGGTATCTTTTCGCCCACCGTTGCGCCGGATAGTTCTTTATTTCTTGTTAATGTTCACATTGTTGTGACTTTTTGTTGATATTTATATAAATTTGAACAGCAGCGCATAATTTGCATATTAATATCGCATCGGGGCGCATTGTTATTCATATGCACAAATAGCAAAGTAATCATATTTTAACTGCGCGCAATTATTCACGGTTTTATGCCTATATATTCATAATATTCATACATGATATATGCATTATATTGTGGTATGTCGGTTGAATCTACTCAAATAATTATGAAACACTTTAACCAAATCATTCTTTTTTCCTCTTTTGACTCGGACAATCAAAGTTTCTGTCTTTTACCATAAAATAAATTGAATTTCTTAGCTTGAAAACCGGTTGAATTATGTTACGCTCCCAGGCGTTTTATTGAGTCATTTACATTAAATAAAAATCCAAAATTTTGTCTGCTTTCGGCTTGGAAACGCTTGTTGCTGCGGCTTTTGGCTGAAACCCAACATGGAACATGGTTCCATTAATCATCTTGTCGGTAAAATTCACATTTTCAATCAATTTTAGCAACATTTCTGGAATTAGCCGAAATGAGACTGGCTATTAAATGCATGCATAATCAGCCAATCTTGGCTATTTTTATTTTGGCTAGAGGGAAAAGTTTCGCTATATGATGAGATATGATGTGCTTTGCGCTGAGCTGATAATGTTAGATCTGGCTCTGTGGCTATGTTAAAACGGTGCTGTTAATGTTATGTGCTATGTTAAAATAAAGCTGTCACTCTGAACTTACCTGGAAATTCCATGGTTCTATGCTTAAACAAACACGTCCGTCTCCTCCAGCTCTTTGTTCTTTACTTCCCTCAAGTGCTTACCACAAGCCTCTGCCACACATATTTAAATTCCCTGTAAATATTTTGATTGACACCATTTTGCTGGTCTTTTAAATTTTCTTTCTATATTCACACCAACATAAATTGTTGTTCTGCGGCATCCTTTCCCGCTCGCTGCCGAGTCCTGTCTTTGTTGGTGGCAGTGTTGCACGGTGTGTGGCAGTGGCAGCTTCATGTTGCATGTACATGTCCAGTAAACATTTTCTAATAGTTCACGTGCAAAAGATGCCCTGGTCAGTGGGTGTCAGTGGTGCGCTTTTGTGGCAAGCAGCTTGCAGCATGCGGCACACGGCTGACAGAGTCAGAGCCAGCTCGAGCCGCAACATAAAAGTTCACGTGCTTCGGCTAAAACGAAAGGCAACTAACAACAACAACAACAACAACAATTGTTGCTCTTATTGTTGTTGTTGTTGCTGTATCTGCCGCATATTGTAGTAAACTCGCCGGCTAAGCACTTGTAGCTGAAACGTGAGGCGATTAAAGAAACGTTCAAGTTGTTTGCGCATACTTTTAGCCGGAATGCATAAGTGTCCCCGTTGTCCTGTGTTGTATCCTTGTTCTTCCGTTCATACTCTTGTGGTATCCTTTCGGGCCGAGTCTATTGACTGTCCATATGTACGTTGCGCCATGCCTTAAAAATGCAGCAGCTGCTTTAGTTACTCGTTTTATATAAGTATTAAAATGGCTAAAGTTGCGCAGCTTTGTCCGGGTCTCAATCAATTGCAAAAGTTTGAGCCAATTTTAGACTCCAACATAAATAAGCTCCTCAAAGCCTTCAAAAATACCAATTAATATCCTATACAGCCTTCCACTCGAGTTCATTTGGCCGACTCCTCATCAATCAGTCAGAACAAACATTCTCATATATATATATATATATATATATAGAAGTTTTTAAAACTTCATCTCCTGTGGCTTGTGACTCGCGTTTGTTTTTAGCCATAAATTTAACGCAAAGCCACAAAAAACGCCAAAACTAAACAACATAAAATGTCAAACTATAAATTTTCATGAACCGAAAAAAGTTTTCTTAGTTCTTTTTTCCCATTATTGATTTAGATTTAACTTAATTGCATTCGAAATTGAACAGAATTTATGCCCAGCTGTACTCAACCGATGTCCCTTAATGCAGGCCCTTTATTATTTCCCCGTTACGCGCCGCTGCATCAGCACCACTTTGGGAGCTGGCCTGGGCCTGGGCCTGGCCCCTGTTCCGTTTGTGGGTTCCGTCCAACGTTCCTTCATCAGTTCATTTGTTGACTCAACCGCCTGGCAGATGCTTTGTATCTCTATTTTTAAATTTTCAAAGTGCCCGTCTGACAGCCCAGACGGACTGGCCCGACTCTCTGAGAGAGTTGTCTTCTTGCCTTTTGTCTTACCCTGCAACTCGGCCACGCCCCGCTGTGCTGCCTGAAAAGTTGCTCATTATTGACAGAATGACTTCATTAGGCACTGCGGGCAACTGCGTAGAAAAGGTGCCCGACCAACTGTCAGGTAGGCAGACACATGCTGTAGACCCATTATAGACCCTTAGCAATGACACTTGTTCTCCACAAAAAGTTGGGAAATTTTCTGCGAATGAAATATAATAATAGTTGTGCATTTGATTTGTATTTTTAGAGTTTTTTCTATTTAAAGTGGACTCGATTCCTGGGTCTTACAATGTCATCGAAAATTCGAATTTTGCATTGTTGTTAGGGTAGTCA
>JBANCY010001076.1:0-14610 GCA_037040045.1 Phorticella flavipennis | reverse complement strand
GCCTCGCCAGAGGAAGATGCTTCAGGTTGTGACCCGATAGGGTTGTTATAGCCACATAATAATAATAATAGTATATACAAGGTAGAATGAGGCGTGGCAGACCCCATAAAGAATATATATTCCAAAAACAACATCTATAGCCAAGTCGATGCAGCCCTGTCCGTCTGCATGAAGTTAGTTAGTAAGAGACTCTGAATTTGACATGGTGATCCGTGTATAGCATAAGCCGATCAAAACTTTTTTCGATAATGTGCCAATAACTTTTACATTTATAGAGATATTTCCTTCAATAGTACATTGGTGCTATAGGACCCCCATCTTTGTTTTGATGTGCTGAAGACCCATTTCAAAGTGTTTCCACGACACTGTGTAAACGGGCCTTCTGAACAGAAACATTTTGATTATAAACTACTTGATTTGAAATCTAGTTTGGTAAACATTATTATTATTATTATTATATGGCTATAACAACCCTATCGTGTCAAAGCCTGAAGCATTATTTTCTTTTATTTCGGCTTCCTTCACTGAAGAACTTTTTTACGTGGGATTTGAAATCCTACGCCACAACATGGTTTTTCTAGGAGGGCCATGCCTATATAGACATGAACGGATTCGCACCTCTTGTTTGGCGGGACAATGCGCTATCCACTGGTCTACCGAGGCCCCCTAGTCAACATTGCAGTGCATTTAAAAATACAAATCAGAACCTTAAGAGGAATATTTTTCTTAAACAGGGTTTAATAGATTTTATATAAAGAATACGTAGTAGTATACTTCTCTTTGAATATTATATTCTATAAATAGACGTTGGTAAACAAAACACACCACAATATTAAGAAAACATGTAAGCAGTTCATTGGCTTCCAAAATGTACAATATGCACTTCATCAACATGAGACAATCAAATGAAGAGTGCTCACGTCGCTCTAACCGCAGACATAGGAGAGGATTATTCGATTTGTTGGATCAATAAATCAATTCCTATTTGGCACCTTAACCAAAATTGACAAAGCTGAAAAAGAGAAAATAAAACAAACACGCCAAAGATTTCACAGTCTTTTCGAAGCTTCCGTATATCTTAGTATCAACATTGTATATAAGAATAGAATAGTCCGTAACTGTTTATTCAATCACAGCTATCCATGACAACCGAATTTTAATAGTCTGGCAATTGTAGTGGTCCGATCCTTTTTTTAATTTCTAAAGTTATTGATAATAAAGCTTCTTAAGTCTGTATGGAATTTCCCTATGCTGCTTACGACAAGATCAGTAAGATCGCGTATTTTCAATAGTCTATGTTGAGGCACCAGTTCTTTGATTTTGTTAACGTGTTGGTTTATGGTTGTTCTGACCGTGCCTCGCCAATGCTTTATCTCCCTCTTTGAACATTTTGTACCACTCGTAAATTCTTGTATTCGCCAAAGCTTGCTCACCAAAGGCAGAAATTCGCTTCCGCATTCAAAATTGAATCAAAATTAGTTTCTGAATAATTTCGGAGATTGCAAAAATTGCAATCTTAACTAATGGTATTATTGCCGAAAACAGTTTGGCCTATCGAAAATCCAAAGAAATTAAGTTAAAGTTGCCGCTTACTTTTTGCATACCGAATACACTGAAAGGATAGCCCGATTTTACGGCATAGTCAAATTTTTATGAAAAGATTTTGTATCAGGGCGACAGAGTCAAATTTGAATTGACGTATTCTGTATAATATCCATGTGCTACTAGTTATAATATTTTGTACATATTTAATTGATTCCCTGGGAAACCTTTGCGATATCAATTTCACGCTTGACGTTCATTGAACATTCTAGCTCTTATAATCTGAGGGATCTGCAGGTTTAAACGTCATCTTGTTTCATTAATATACCAAAGTCGATTTGTTATTGTTCATTTTTATAGCATAATACACTCCAAAAACCATTATTCAAAAATGTTTTTAAATTGGAATATGCTCTATATATTTTAAATTTGAACATGTTCTATATCTCTATTCTTTGGTGTATTTCCCTAAGGCCTTCTATTGATAGGCCAATTTTGAACAGTGTACGAGTGTGTTAGCGGAATTCGGGTGGCGTCTGTCGGTTGTTGCCATTTCTGCGGTTAATGAAACGCAAAATCCAAAAGCTCAACTTGTTTGTCGGGCGGGCGGATGACAGAGTCTCGGGACTACCAAAAGGTGAGGGCCAATCGATTGGGTTGGCACCCACAGCGAACCTAGTAAAAATGTTTTACAATGACACCGCTCCAGAACGCACCTAATCGCAACGCGGTTCGATAAAAATCAATAAACATATATTTTTAGAGAAATTGTCTTTTAAAATCATGTGGGGATGGACTTGGATGGAAAGTTATATAAGCTAACACGGTTACCTGTTCGCCGTGTGTGAGTGCATCCCCCTTTAATTTTCAGAGATAAATATAAAAATAAAACTTCAAGAGGAGAAAAATAGAAACCTTATATAGGCCTACGTTAGTCAAAGCGAAAAGACTTTTGGTCTATGTATAGTTGGAAGTCGCTGTTTATAAATATGAACAAAGATTGCAATCTAAAAGCTCTTACAAGCTTCAAATTGCTTTGTCTAGATGTTTTAATGCTTTCACTGAAGCGTAGAACCCATAATATTCAGAAGGAATACAAATTGAGCAGGTCATGTTCGTTCATCTATTCGTCTGTCTGTCTGTCTTTATGTCTGTATGCATCAAGTTTTGAGCTATCATGATGAAACTTGGCACAGACCTTTCTTATTCACATAGACTTGTCGGAACCGGCTTGATCGGACCACTATTTTTTATAGCTGCCATGCAACTATAACATGCTTTCAATTCCTTGTTATCTATCGACTCTTCGAATAACAAAGAGATCGTACCATAGTTATGCATATAAACATTCATATCGTACTCATGTACATCAGACGAAACCGCTTTTTCTGGCATATTTTATCGTTCCTATCAGAACTTTTACAATTCTGAAGTGTAGTGTATCTCAGCTAATTTTCGAATGGTACCGAAGACATTGATTCTTTTCTTATCTGCGTTTAGCAAAAATAAAAAAGTTTATAAGGCTATAGTCCCCTTTACTTGCACTTGCACATTGCCATATATTATTAGAAATTTTATTATTCTGGTAACTGGTAAATATACTACAAACCATTAAATTTTGACCCACTAACAGTCGAATGCTTCTGTTTCAAAAATAATTCCTGTGGGGGTTTTCGTTTTCTAAACTTTCATGCGAGCGGCATTTCTTGCATTTCATTCGGATTCTTGCATTGTCAACTGGGAAATCCTGGTTTGAATTTTTTAAAAAATGCCCAGATTTAAAGTTCAATAGTGCAAATAATGCATTAATGTAAAATGGAAATTGACTCCTAAGAGTACGTTCATTGCAAAAAGTCGTGGTTCAAGGACCAAAAATATATCACCATAATATTCATGATTTTTTATATAGTTCGCTATTAATCGAAATTGCATGAAATTTGACTAATTTTTTCCAGCTGATCAACTTTGACCAGCTGTAACACCTTAGCTATTTACCTAAATTGAATATTTCGTTTTTAAGGGCTTCAGACCGGTGGTGCCCAGCCCTAAGCCCCGAGATTAATTTTATCTGTTATATTGGTGTTTTCTTGTGAGTATTAGTGTCCGACCGTATTCTGAATTTGGGCGCCACTGCTTAAGACATTTCGATTGCGAATGCTTTTATCTAAATTCTTAAACATGGATTACTAAAAAAGCTCTGAAGATACCGTGATCCTTGTTGGGGAATAATATAGTTACACATGCACTTAAAAAGCCTGCGCTCAAAGTCAGCATTGCATCAGCTGCCGACCCGATTTTCAGTATGAGTTCAGAACATTATCCAGAACATGTGTGAAAATCCAACTTAAAACCAAAACATAGGATGCCACTTTCCGAGGACCAAAGAGGCCAGATTCTGCTTGGTATTGGGGGAACTGGACATTAAAGTTGTGTACCGGTTTTAGTAACCAATTCTTATTGTAAGTTGTGATTAACCAGAACCAACGTTTTCTTGTGATGGAGGTGGCAATATTTTTTGGTAAAGAATGATCTCTTTATGTGTGGTGTTCAACGACCTCTTGTTTAGCGACAGCGACGAGGTTTCTGGGAGAGATTATCGTCTTCGCGTTCTCTGCCATTGAGGATACTGTCATATCCGTTTAGGTTAAAGTATGGCCTCAAGAAAAAATGGATTTCGGAGATGGGAAGAATGTTTAGCGGTTGCTTAATGAACTTCTTGAACTTGTGGGCGGTTGGGTTTGGGTTTAACTCTGGTTTTTTTGCTACCTCGGAGGGATTATTATATGGCCATAACAACCCTATCGGGTCAAAGTCTGAAGTGTTATTTTCCTTTATTTCTGCTTCCTTCCCTGATGAACTTTTTTACGTGGATGGATTTCAAATCCTACGCCACAACTTAGTTTTTCTAAGAGGGTCATACCTATTGAAATGATCGGGACTCGAACTTTGGCGGGATAGTGCGCTTTCCTCAAAAGGCCTCAAAAGGGATTACGAAAGCTCAAAAACTAGCCTTAAAGATTTCGTTATTACGTCCTGACGATTTGCAGATCACTTTTTTGGGTCTAAAACTCTTCCTTATATTCATTACAAACTTCAACTCAAAATGAATACACTATTTTCTTGGAAAATTAGTATAATTAATGAGAATGGAACATTGTCTTTCAACCAGGGGTATGTTTAGCGCTTCTGTTTTAATATGTTGGAGGGTATTTATATAGATTCTCGATGAATACTTACATGAAAGGTGGGTGCGTTGTTATATGCCAGCGATAGGGCAGCCATTACACCACAGAGTACGACCACCAGGGCAATAACGCCCAGGACCGAGAAGCGCTGCAGCTTGAGTGTATACCGTTGATAAAGATATTCCAGCTCATCATTTTCGAAACGTAGGGTATTGAGCGGCCGGCCGCGCGTCGCTCTGACGGCATGATCCATGCGGCTGCTGCCGACGCGAAGCAGCTACTCCTCAATTGCGAGTCAAGTTTGCGGGCTGCAATAAATAGATGGCGAATATATTAGATCGAATATGTATATATTGGGTTTTTCGTTTTCTCCTAATAGGTCAAGTCAACCGTGAGTTGCGCAAAGCAGAATATTTTTGTGACATGCCAGCACTTGATGGGGAAATGAGTCGAAGGCCCCGAGCGTTCGCGCTCTGCCACACCACTTAGAACAACACCGTCACACCCTCTCCTCAGGGTTGTTCAAAATAACAGCTAAAAATAAGCCGGACGGTAGCGCATGCCGCTTCTGGCTCGCACGAAATCAATCAATGTTCATGCTCGTTCTTCGACACAGCACAGCGCTCCTAAACACACGCTTACCATATTATAATTATTAGACAATCCATATATGTACTATATATATCGTATATAAAGAGACTGTCGCACACTTGGTTGAATGTTGTGCCAAGTGGATATTAGATCGGAGGTTCAAATCATCGGTGTGACAAAGTTTAAACTTTCTAGAAGTTGTTTTTATTCTCTTGTGTCTAGTATATATATTAAAGCTGGAGAAACGTCGATGTTTCGCATTCAAATTACAGTAAAACATCGACGTTTCTCCAGCTGCAGTATATACAAATATATATTTCTATGTTCTGCCCCAAACTCAAAGAGAGTCTCCCATTTTCAGTGAGTGACTTGAGCTTTGGGTAAGCACAGCTCAGTTCCAAATGGTGTGGACACGTTTAACTTTGTCTTCCTTCATCAAAGGTTTTCCATGCGGTCTATTGCTCTCGTCTTATCCGACGTACCCCAGGCCGAACCTTAACCAGCTGCGAAGTCTTCTTTCTCTGCCACGATGTCAATCATAAATTCCTGTCACGGCGCTGCCCAAAAAATTTGCATGCAGGTACAGTGGGCGTAATGCACTTCGATATATAACTATATATACATTTTCACTCGGCGATGAATTGCTTCAAGGTCATCCAAAATCAGCTGTTGCGCTACAAAATATTAATGCTGTGCGAGAAACGATTGAGCAAAATCCATTTGGCCATATCTTGGTATGACGAATCTCGTGGATAAAAGCACTGCGTTGGGGGTCACAATTTCAAAATCGTCCAGATTTGCTCAAATGCTCAAAATACGATAGCGGTGCTCGAAGGCTGTGAAAAATATGGAGATGAATCATGGACTTATACGTGCGAGCCGGAAAGTATATTACAATCGATGTGTTGGGTGATCCGACGATGATCAACATATCCAACAAATGTTTTTTATCCGAAACGAATTTTTTGGGGTCTCGGTAGGCCAGTGCATAGCCCACTGGCTTGCCAAACAAAGAGACGTAGGTTCGGTTCCTGCTCAGGTCATTTGACTCGACCCTCCTAGTTTGGATCTAGGTTTTTGGCGTAGGACTTGAAATCCACCCATTTTTAAAAAAATAAATATTCATTGAAAAAAGCAAAAGCCTCGGTAAAGAGGAAGATGCTTCAGGCTGTGATAATAATAATAATTTTTCGACTTGCGGTATACAATAAACTTATGGTCAAATATATATAGATTATTATTATATGGCCATAACAACCCTATTGGGTCAAAACCTGAAGCACTATTTCAAATCCTGCGCCACAACCTAGTTTTGGGAGTGGGACTCGAACTAACAACCTCTTGTTTGGCGGAACATTGCGCCATGCACTTGAAATGAAAACAAAACATGACTATCACAATATCAATATCTGTAGCACATGGAAGCAATAGCTTTACAATAGCTCTTGTGAATAATATCAGCAGTTCGACAAAACTAAATACAATAACAAGATAAAGAGCTGCAGTCGAGAGTGCTCGACTGCGGGAATACCCTGATCCCAGTCGAGCAATATCGTTACATTGGCCAAATCAGTCTTTTTTACACTTTTTACACTCTTTTGCTAATAACTTTTGTGTATATTATCCGATCCACTTGAAACTATTAGTTCAAAATACAAAAATCTTGCTTAAAATCCAAAAATTACACCTGTTATCATTTATTTTTTTTTGCGGGGGAGGGGGGCGTGGCATTCAACAATTGAGAGACTGCTTTTTGCGCATCATCAATGCAAAGCTACATGCTGAATTATGTGCTTCTACCTATAAACGTTTAGCCGCCAGATGGCATAATGCATTTTTCACCTCTGACCATTTTAGCCCGTTTTCGGCCACTTCTAAGTCTTATAACTTTGGTGTTTATAATGCGATTGTTCTGAAATTTTTAGGATTGGTTGATGACATTGTCATGAATATATCGAACGAATTGTAATAAGAATTGTAGAAAAAAAAGCACTTATATTATTTAGAAGGGACCAAATTAGGATGGAAAAAAAAATGTTGGATACTACTATCTACATGGTGTCTATGCGCATCCATGAAGGGGTGTATCAAAATTTTGGGAAATTACATACTGCAGTTTCTAATCATGACTCTATTTATGATTCGATCGATTAACGGGCGAAGGGGCGTGGCATCCGAAAATTGAAAGAAACTCGTACTGTGTATGCTCTAAACGGATCTTCATGCCAAGTTTGAAGTCTGTAGCTTTTGTAGTTTCCGAGATCGGCGCGTTCATACAGATGAACATGGCTATATCGACACGGCTATTGAAGAATATACATACTTTTTGGGGTCTGCCACGCCTCCTTCTGCCTGTTACATACATTCTCACAAAACTAGTATACCCTTCTTCCAATTTTTCAAATGGGATCAGGGTATAAAAAGTGTTAAGTAATTTATAAAAACATTTCTTTAAGTCTAATAAACTACAAATTCGAGAATAAATTCGACAATATATTATCTGAAATTAAGACATACAAAGGAGCCGTTATTGAAATGGAATAATGTTTAGAAACTGACGCAGATATAATCGTTATGATGTATATTTATATTTACTATATGACACTTTTTTCTGTTTGTCGCTCAATTAGTTTTCCCAGCTGTTTATATTATTTACTCTTCTGTTTTCTGCGATTTTAGCACCTGTTTTGCTTGTCCTATTTATGACGGCTGTCTGTACATTTGACACGAATACCGGATGAACAATTCAATTAAAAATGGGAAAGACACTTAGTTGAGTATATAAGCTTATCAGAAATCGACTTTGCAAATATAACTTTGACGTTCGACGATATAATCATGTCCAAATGATTATGATTGATCAACTCAAGAGTTGATTAAATTTTGTAGATCATTACGCGTTTCTTCCACATCCCAAAGATTCTTATGGGGCCTCGGTGGTCCAGTGGATGGCGCACTGTCCCGCCAAACAAAAGGTGCGAGGTTCGAGTCCCGCTCATGCTTTTAGGCATGACGCTCCTAGAAAAACTAGGTTGTGGCGTAGGATTTAAAATCCCACGTTCTTCAGTGAAGGAAGCAGAAATAAAAGAAAATAGTGCTTCAGGCTTTGACACGATAGGGTTGTTATAGCCATATACTAATAATAAATTTTGTCTTTGCTTTAAGCTATATTTTGATATCGCGTATGACATTGAAAATTTAGATTTCTTATCACTGCATCGCAGGTATTTTTTCATTGCGCGTCATATATAAGAACTAAACAAATATTTTGATTGCGAATTTAATTTAAAAAATGTTGCTCGAAAATATTCAGCTTCTTGTTCTTGGTACTCAATTAAATTCAAAGTTTTGTCCCAGGAAGTAAACTTTTTTCCTGGAATATCCAATTTGGGATGATTAGTAAAAAGGGTAGCAAGAATAAAACAAATTTGGTTTCCCTTATAGAATAAAACTTGATAAGCTTATATAATTTCTTATAAACATTATTGTTCTTATTAATATTATTATTTTATGGCCATAACATTCCCTATTGGGTGACAGCCTGAAGCACTATTTATCTTTTTTCTGCGAATCGAACCCACACCGCTTCTTATTAAAATAAATATATGAAAGAAATAGGCGGCCTCGGTGGACTAGTATATAGCGCACTGTCCCGCCAAACAAGAGGTGCGAGTTCGAGTCCCGCTCATGTCGATAGGCATGACCCTCCTGGAAAAACTAGGTTGTGGCGATTTGAAATTTACCCACGTAAAAAAGTTCTTTAGTGAACGAAGCAGAAATAAAGAAAAATAAAGATTCAAGCTTTGATCCGATAGGGTTATTATGGGCATATAATAAGAATATTAAAAAAATTAGTTAGTTAAATCTACTTTATTACGCACGAAGTAAGAAAAAAAGTACGAAAGCCTTAGTCGAGTGAGCTCAAGTACGGTATACCCTGATTCCACTTGTGCAATACAATACAGCAGCGTACGGTGATGTCGGCAAAGTTTGGGGAATTCCATTCTGCAGTTTATATAAATGACTCTACAACCAAATTTGGCCGATAGCCAAATATATGCAAAAGCTATGGTCAATCTCTTAATCGATTATTGGGCGAGTGGGCGTGTTAAAATTTAAAATAAACTTTATCTGCGTACATACGGATCTTCATGAGAAGTTAGAACGTTTTAGCTCTTGTAGTTTATAATATGATATAATGTTCAAATGAGTAGACAGACAGACAGGCAGGGCAAATTCGACTTGGCTACAGATGCTGGTCAAGAATATATATATTTTATGGGATCTGCCACGCCACCTCATAAATACATTTGCACAAACTTATTATAATTATAACAACCCTATAGGGTCAAAGCTTGAAGCACTATTTCCTTTATTTCTGCTTCATTCACTGAAGAACATTTTTTACATGGGTAAATTTCAAACCGTACGCCACAACCTAGTTTTTCTAGGAGGGTCATGCTTATCAACATGAGCGGGACTCGAACTCGCACCTCTTGTTTGGCGGGACAGTGCGCTATCTGCTGGAACAAAGAGGCCCCCAAGAAACTTATTATACCTTTCAGAAAAAATTTGAAATTAGGGTATAATTATTTGATGTTGTTAGAGAGTTATAGCGGGAGGAATGACTGGTAGAGCGTTGGACGGAGGACTTGAAAATTCACGTCTCAGAGCTAGAGACGTCAAACTTGGTATGACACTGAAGGGTTAATTAATTTTTCGCAGTGTAAAGCAAAAATCGCACAGAAGCACAATGGGTGCAATAGTGTGCGCATCTACCACTGTGGTAGAGGCATGCATTTTAGAAACTACAGAATACGTCATCCAAATTTTTTTCATCCAAAAATGATCTCCCAAGCATTCCATATTAGACCAATTTTGTGATAGCGCCCTCCATTTCGTGGGTTTGTGTAATTCTGTAATTCGTTTTTATCGATTGAAGCTAGGAAAATCTTTTCGGACATAAATAGATGCGGAGATTCTGGAATTAGAAAATAACACAGGGCAACAAAAATGAAATTTTTTGTGTTGATTGGATGGGCTTTGAAATTTAATGTCAATGATTTCGAATCTGCACTTTTACTCTATCACGACGACTTTTCGAAATACCGAATTTTATTCAAAATTTAGACCCGTGCACTATATATAATGCAATAACTTGATAACGGTTTAGTATCCTGTATAAAATAGATACAAAAACCGACAACAATGCATAGTTTCAGAGATATCGATAAGGATTTATGAAAAGAAATTAAAATTAACGAAAAAAAAATGTTTTTTCATAAATTCCTTCATAAACAAAAATAATTTGACACAAATATCGGGATCTTGGTCTTAATATTATTAGTTTAATATATTCATGGCGTCGGTGTTCCAGTGGATAGCGTACTGTCTCGCCGAACAAGGAGTGGGTTCGATTCCCACTCATGTCGTTTGGCATGACCCTCCTAGAAAAACTAGGTTGTGGCGTAGGATTTGAAATCCACCCTCATAAAAAGAATCTTCAAAGAGGGAAGCAGAAATAAAGTCAAATAATGCTTCAGGCTGTGACCCAAAAGAGTTGTTATAGTCATATAATAATATTATTATCATCCCAATCGGTGCAGAAAATAAAAAGTAATTAACATTACATCATAGGCGTTTGATACCCGACTATAACTTTAAGAAATCAGCTTAGTTACTACTCTCATATATAGGAGATTTTCAGTCAAAATCAATTCTACCTGATTTGTTTGCATAATGCTTATTCTCAAAAATGTCGAATGTATTATTACAACAATAAAATATGGGTAGTTGACGCAATACATTCGATTCGTCAATTACTAGAAAGTCGAATGAGTTTTCATTAATATATAATACGCAATTTCAAGGGCTCCTCCCTCTGACGAAATATATGGCTAAAGACAAAATACTATTTATTTTTGCGATAAATTTTGGTTTTTTTTGGCAACCAACTGCCAGATATTCAAATGTTTTTAATTAGACAAGAGATTGACGGCCAACATTCACAAAGTCATCCCCTTTCGCCTCGACTGATGAGCTCAGTATGGATATAGATAGATTGTGGTGGAGGCTGACATTTGCCTGCGTCGAGTTATGTATTTGTATACCCTGATCACATCTGGAAAATTAGTGGAGAAGGGTATATTGGCTTTGCTGGAATGTATGTCACAGGCAGAAGGAAAAAAGCAAAATCAATTTTTTAAGAAAGGTCTAGCCGGGTGAGGTCGAGCACGAGATACCCTGTTCACAGTTGGACAATTCAGTTACAATCGGATTATACAGTCTTCCCCATAGGTGATTTTTCACACTCTTTTGCGAATAACTACTTCTCCCAAACACATGTGTTCTAAAACTGTGCTTAAAATCAAAAAAATTCACCTGTTATCAAATTTTTTTGATTTGCGCGGTAGAGGGGTGTGGCATCCAAAATATGAGAAAAAATTTGTCTATGCGGACTGTCATGCCAAATTTCGCGCCTCCAGATATAAACGTTTAGCCGCCAGGTGAGAATGCATTTTTCACCTTTTGCCCTTTTGACCCTACTTTTTTGTTTTGTAACTTCGGTGTTTATGATCCGATAGCTCAGATATTTTCAGGATTGCCTTATGACATAGCTATATATTTTGAGATTCGAATCAATAAGAATAATTGTTCTTATTAAATTTAGGGGGGACCATATTAGGCGGGAAAAAAACCAAATACTAAATTGCGACAGTTATACACATTTCGTAACTCTACGGGAAAATTGAGAGGTGTATCAAAATTGTGCAACATTTTTTTCTGCAGATTCTATTCATAGCCATATATACCAACTTTGATATAGAAGGCTCCATAAACTGAAATGTTATTGTAATTTTATCGAAAATCGAATTTATCGATCATCAAGCGTATCCAAAAATAAAAATAAACCTAATCTCCGTACGGTATGTGGATCCTCATTGTAAATTGACTCGCCTATTGACACCAATCAAGAATATATATACTTTATAGGGCCTGCCACGAATCCTTCTGCCCCAAACTTTTTATAAAATTTTTACCAATTATTAATTAGCATGTCAAGGTTCCAGATTTTCTATCTTGGATATCGGATTTCTATCTTATTTAACACAATTTATTTGAAGTTTACACCTTAATGAATATGGAAGTATCCTGAAAATTTCAGGTTGATCGGATAAACAAACATAGAAATGACTTACAGAGTGTACAAATGGACAAGATTTTAATTTTAAATATACGGGTTTTTACACTTATGATAAGGGTATCTTCTGGCTTGTAACGCTCTGTCTTTTAATTTTCTGGTTGTTCTTAGGCGATGATTTCCTCAATACACAAGTTTCTACAAGTTTCCAAAGTGAACGTATGAAACTTGGCAGTGATCTTCATTGTTCTTCGCAAGCTCCTAAAGTTGTCATACATTTGAAAGTCATGTTTGCCAATATTTTCAAATTTTTTTAACCTCTTGCCTTTAAATTATATATGCGCCTAAATTCTCCAAATTAATATTACGATCCACTAAATAAGTGCAAAACATGGGGGGAGGCACAGAATACAACTACAGTCCCAGAAAAATCAGCATTGAAGAAGTAGGTGATTCTCAAAATTACGAAAACTATCATCAACGTTTAGCATAGAAAGACATATAGTACATGAAAAACGATGTCTTTCGCTACTGGTTCTTAGCTTAATCTGAAATAATAAAGTATATATTTCGGATTAACACCTTCCTTGACGAAAACAGCCATCTGAACTTTTCTAATTTTACTTACAATAGACTGTACTGCTGTCATTTGCATCTATCTTAACGAACTAAATGTTTAGAGATGTTGAACTCGTGATCGTACGGTGGCCGGTTCGAATTGGGGTGAATGGTGACTAGAAATTTCTTTGCTTCTAATTCAATTTTGAAGCCTTTTCAAGTCTCTACTAATCAAAAATTGAAATTTGAACGCTAACTTCGAAAAGAGTATGAAATCTTCGGCGCACCAAAAATAACATTTGGTTTTCTTTATTTTAGCCTATTTCAGCCACTTTTTTGACACAATCTAGCCTATTTTCGTCATAATGTTATGATCGCGCATAGAGATATTTTTGATTAGATGAATTTGTATTAACGTCTTCGTTTTTTTGTTCATTTTTGTGCAATAGAGTTAAAGTTAGATGAATATGTTGACCCTCCAGACCCATTTAAACAGTTGTTATCCACTCTATTGTATTTGATTAATATTGACTTATATATTAGTTTGGTAACTTCAAAGATTGACAACGGCCTCCTTACTTGTCACGCGATTTTCGCTATATTTGCCTACTCTTATGCAGTTCTGAGACACGGGACTAACGACTATAAACTGGAAAAATCGTTGTTACTCTAGCTAGAATTATTTAAGGGTGAGGGCTAACTGCTGACAGGCAACAAGATCCAACAAGTATATATGCCAGTGAGTTTGTGTGTCCCTCGTGAAGTGGACTTTTCGAACTATAGTAGTTAGAGTAGCTGGGTCGGCACTTGACGTACCGTTGAATAATCACTGACAGAACGAGTCAGATTAATGTCATCACCTAACAACTTGATAGTGGTTATTATCAATCCGTGTATGTACGATTATTTCACAACTTTAATTATATAACAATCAAATGGAGAGCAAGCAGAGAGTTCGACTGCCTCGCTGACTCCCAAGTCCAGTCCGGGTTTGTCCCCGACTTTTATATCATGCAGGTCACGAAATCGCCGCGGTCTAGCGAACTATTACGAAGGCCAAATACTTGAGCGTGCAGAGCAAAAAGAGCATTCGGCATAACAATTGGTAAGCACAACGAAAACAAACAAGACGGAGCGCTGCAGTCGAGACTGTTCGACTGCAAGATACCCTGATTCCAGGCGTACAATGCCAAAAAGCAGCCTGGGCCACAGTTGGCGTTGCGTCAGCCGCCGACGCAGTAATTGCATTTTTACATACTTTTGCGAATAATTTGAATTAAAAACAAATGTAAATCATAAGATCACACCTGGTATATCTAGTATATCCAGGTCTACTTGACGAATTCTTAGCTCTGTCAATTATAGTTTAGCCACTAGATGACATATTCCATTCCACCTCTGTCCATTTGCCTCTTTTTGGGCAACTTATACATCATAGAACTACCGTATAATCCGATAGTTCTGATATTTTTAGGATCCAATATTTTCTTCAGATTATTGGCGCGTGGACTAACTCACTAATACTAATACTAATACTAATACTAATACTAATACTAATACTAATACTAATACTAATACTAATACTAATACTAA
>JBANCY010001074.1:0-14639 GCA_037040045.1 Phorticella flavipennis | reverse complement strand
AACGCATAGGGTAAATAGATTTCACATATCTGTAGACGAGAGTGCTTGACTACAAGATACCCTGTTACCAGATTCACAGGTAGTCATAAAATTTATAAAAATATTGGATAGAAAGAAGGATACTTAAAATAACTTCATAGACAACTAAATCTCTTTTATGTTCTTTAATTGGTTTTTATTTAGCTTATAATTCCGGCTTTGGTAAATCTCAGGGTCAACGCCACGTCGTATCACTTAAGATTTAAGTTTTCATTGGAATTTGTTTATTTTTCCGGAAACAAAACATGTGTAGCATTTGTAGAAGTAAATTTTAAGACATTTGAACAATCTCCGGATTTGTAGACTTTACTGCAAATTCCGAAGGCGCCGCCTCGGGGTTTCACAAAACATGAGCCTAGGACACTTCCATTTAGAACACTCGAACCATTTTCAGGCCAATATTCAAAACCCGTCATAAACCTTTTCCTTTAAATTACCCCCCATAAAACCATTTCCGCAGGTCTTCACAGATAATCCGGATTGAGTGTGGCCTTAGCTAAGCTAAACTACTTCTTCAGGTAGTCATTAGAAGGACTCAAGTACTTAATATGTTTATGACTTTAAGGAACGGTCCAACCAATACTTCTGTCTTCTTGCTCTATACCCATTAAATATGCATAAAAAGGTTATATTAGAATTGTGCAAATGTTTGTAACAGACCGAGGGAGGCGTCCTAGCTGCATGAAGGATACATGTTCTTGATCCGCATGAACAGTCGAACCGATTAAGTCATATACTGCTCTGGGTCCTTCTATATCTTTATAAATATAAACTGTTGAATAGAATTTTCCAACGATCTGTTTGAACACCCTTATACATGCAGAGAAAAGACACCTTGATCTTCTAGACTATAAGATCTTGAGAAGAATAAAGATAGATTAATCGAATTTGGTACTTAGGTGCGTTCATATAACACGCAGCTCAAGTCTGTCTATCTCTCCAATATTATATTATTATCTGGCTAATGCAACCCCATCGGGTCGGGTCACAGCCTGAAGCACTATTTGTCCTTATTTGGGCATTCTTCAATGAAAATTTCCTTTACGCGGGAGGATTGTAAATCCTACACCATATCCAAGTTTTTCTAGGAGGGTCATGTCTTCGCCATGTGTGGTGCTCGAACCCACGACCTCTTGCTTGGTGGCTTACGCTATCCATTGGTCCACCGAGACCCCCAAAATCTTCGATGAGCAATAAGAATAGAGCTAGCTTGATCAAATGTGGTATCTGGGTTTCATACCGCTCCAGTATCTTCTGTATTTCGATTCGGAATTGAGTTATATAGAATCATTCAATTTGACACGGAATGTTCTGAATCTATGTCTTTTTATGTTTACGGATCAGCTTTAGAAGGTAGAAAATAATTAAATTTATAATCTAGGTACAGGGTATTTCCTAGTCAAGCTTATTTGAGCTTTGCTATTTGTTTATATGGGCAGTGCATTATGCAATATTTGAGTATAAGCTCAACAGGTTCTGCGTTTCTATAGTAGGAAAAACTTTCAGCAAAATTATTCCTTTTATGTGAAGAGCGGCAGTGCTGTAAGATACAAATTTGAGACAAACTAATGAAGGTCAAGGACAAGAAGGTGTTGTATTTCCCATATTTTTGTGGGGATATTTAGAGGCTGCCTTTGCATATTTTGTCTTTTGGGCTGTGAAGAGTCGTCGTGCCTTTCAACACATTTTCAGAACTCTGGGGTAATTGTTCAACAAGTTGGCTCAGCCGACTTCCGGTTCTATGAATCAATTGAAAGTTCTAAGAATTCCCCTAAACTAAATAAAACAGACTTTTCCCGGAAAAGAAAAGAAAACAAAAGAACTTTTGCTAAAAGAAAACTTTGTACTTAGTTTAAGTTTTGCCAAATTGTTGTAATTGTCAGCTGTTTTCTGGGAGAATTACTGGAAGCACTCTAATGCCATATTGTTATTGTTATCTTTGGTTTATTTACACATCTCTCAATCTCTCTTTTTCTCTCTCTCTCTCCCTGCGTCTGAACAATAAACAATTTAGTCACTGCAACAGCAGTTGGAGTACTCCACAACGGCGCAGCAATTGGTGTTGCCAGCCGGCAGCATTGTGAGCACGACGACACGTGCCCTGGCGGTGCCAGTTTCGGAGGCTGCCCTGGTCCAACTGCAGCGGCGCCCCGTTTATATAAGCAACGCCACGATGAGCAGCCTGGCGGGGGCCACCTATGTCCGTATGCCGGCCACGGCTGTCATCGGTCGCAGTCCGATGACGGTGTTGAATGTGGTCCAACAGTCGGGCGGGCCCACAGCACAGTTGATACTGCACCAGGCGGCACCAGCAGCGGCCGGAGGAGCAACCACAGCCACAGCAGCGCCGCAGGCGGCAGCAGCAGCCACAGCGGTCACAACAACAACAGCAGCAACACCGTCCCAGAGCACTGAGCAACAGCAACAGCAGCAACAACAACAACAGCAGCAGCAACTGGCAGCCATAGCAATTGCACAACAACAACAGCAACAACAACAGCAGCAGCAACAACAACAGCAGCAGCAACAACAACAGCAACAACAACACCATCAAAACATCAAACCGGCGCCCGCCACAAGCAACGTGGCCACCTCGACGACCAGCTACCAGTGCATGGAATGCGTCGAAAAGTTCGATTCGAAGGAGCTATTCGATATTCATCGCAGCGGTCACGCCAACAACATGAAGTGCGCCATCTGCAACATGGTCCTGAAGTCGCTGAAGAACTACGAGAAGCATTGCCTACGCTGCAAGCCCTACGAGTGTCAAATCTGCGGCCGTGTGGTGCGCTTTCGTCCCAATTTCATCAAACACATGCGTGTCCATACGGGTCAGCAGTCGGAGCGGCACAAGTACAAGTGCGAGGTGTGCCACAAGGAGTTCATGAGCTTTGAATACTTCAAGGTCCACAAGAAGATACACAACGAGAATGTGAATCTTACCTGTGAGATCTGCGGCAAGGTATTCAGCGCCCTGGCCTCCCTGCGTGGGCACTCCAAGCTCCATTCGGGCGTCAAGTTGCACAAGTAAGTTATGATCACAAGTCCGGGGAATATGAATAATCGTAGTCTTATCTATTTTATTCAAATCCAAATGTTACCTTACACATAACTCCGAAATTTCTGAGTAATAAGAGTACCTTTTGGTCAACCCTCGGTATTCGAATACCAACTAAATCAAATATATTTTCTTCATCTTGCTAAGAGACCATTCTGAAAATATTACCAATATTTCAGCTCTATTATCAAGCGTAGAAACTTATAGTTTAACCCTCGTTCGCTGATATTTATAAAATAACTCTCGCACCTTAAAATATAAAGGATATGGTTTACCCTATAGAAACCAGTTAAACCTTTTATTTAAATCTTGTAAATTGTCTCGTTCTCCAATCCAAAACTTGACTCCTTATTAAGGGAACTTACTGAATTACCCTCGTAACCATATAATCAGCTCGACCAAATATAATGACTTCGGTTCCACTTCTTGAAATATAAAATTGTCTATATTAACGTATCGAATCGAACTGGTATATTTCTTGTACTTATAAAACTACCCACGAGAGATCGATTCGCTCGACTATATATTGAAATTTGGATGGTTTTCCACACCTTTTCCATAGCGTACTACGAACAAGCTAATTCTTCAAGCGAAGGGGAACCTATTAATTGACCCCCTTAGGAAATCAAAAACTGGTTAAACCCTTCTTCAGCCATTTGGTGACGCTTTGAATTGAAGTTTTAACAATCTCTAATCTTTCCCTCTTCCATATTCCTTCCAGATGTGATGTTTGTGGCAAGGGCTTCGGTCAGCGTTACAATCTGAAGATTCATGCCCGGACTCATACGGGAGACTTTCCCTTTGAGTGCAAAGTTTGCAAGAAGAAACTGCATACACAATCCTCGCTGCAGACCCACATGCAGGTTCATCTGCGGGATCAGCCGAAAGGTGGCAACGCCAGCGCGGCAGCCGCAGCGGCCAGCAGCAACAACAATAATAACAACAACAGCAACAACAACAACAACAATGGCAGTGCCAACAACAACAATGCAGCAGCAGCCGCTGCCGCTGCAGCAACAGTTGCTGCCACAGCGGCAACAGCAACTGTTAAAATTGAACCGGAATTGGATAGACCAAGCACCAGCCTGCTGCAGCAGCAACAGTTGCAGCAGCATCACCACCAGCAGCAGCAGCTGCAGCTGCAACACGACATGGACATGGACGATCAGTCCGGCCTGAGTGAGGATGATCACGAGGGCTCTTTTCATCAGCGGAACTCCGTCTCCTCGCATCTGAATTTGACCAATAACCGTTTAACCACCGGCGAGGACTCCTCCAATGGATCCTCATCGAACGCCTCGCTACAGCCGCAACAGCACTCCTCCTCAGCCTCGGCCAGCTCAACGCACTCGCAACAGCAATATATTGTGTCCACGCCCACGCGCACCATCGTCATCAAGAACTATATGCAACAGCAGCAGCAACATCAACAACATCAGCAATCGCCCGATCATTCAATTATGGCCAATGGCAGCAGCAACAGCAGCAACTGCTCCTCGGGTGTGCTCCATACCCAGGTGATACAGAGCGGTTCCAGCGCCAGCAACGGGCATCATCACATCATCAGCCATAACAACGTCGGCGGCGGCGGCAGCAACAGCAACAGCAGCAACGGCAGCAGCCACAATGGTCACATGAGCAACAACAACAACATTATCAGCCACAGCAATCACAACAGCAACAGCAACGGCAGCAACCACACCGCAGGAGCAACAGCTGTCAGCAATCTGGCACAGCAACTGCTCCGGAAAACGCCCATAATTCACTCGACCGGCACGCTCAGCTCGGCGCTGGCCAGCGTTGTGCAACAAACTGGTGGTAAGCTGGGTCCCCTTCCACCCATTTCAACTTTCCGAAGAAACAAGGGGATATTCACTTAGTCCGAGACGTTTTAATGTATGGATGAAAGCTTCATAGAGCTCCAAAAGTTACCTTCAAAAGGAGGACAAAAGAAATCGATTGGACCATGTCCGTCTGTATCTGTGAAAACAAGTCCCCCTCGGTTTTTAAACCGAACTTGGAACCGGTCGGATCGGACCACTATGTCGTATAGCTGCTATATAACCAAAAAAAAAACGGGCTTGCCATATTTTCCGAGTTTTCTAATGTATTGAACTAAAAGTACATATACTGCCAAGATTCCTTATTATCCACTAGTCCGCCAAATTTCATAAGGATCGAGCTTCTTTATCCTTTAACTGTGATATAACAATATTTTCTAATGTACTGAACTGAAAGTTCACACAGTTCTAAGATTCATTAATATCTACCACTCCATGAAATTTCATAAGAATCAGTCTGCTATATCATATAGCTGCCATATAAACATAACCTTGCATTGCGATGTGTCGGATTCATAGTCATGGAGTCTCCGGTTCAATTGGTGGTGAGTTATTGGTTTTCGGACCGTTTCGAGTCCGCTCGGGGCTAAATGGTGACATGAAAGGTTTTCCTTTTGAAGGGCGCTGGGCGCGTTACCTTCGAAAAGAGTGTTAAATCTTCGGCACGCCCAAGATAATCCTGCCTTACTTGTTTTCTAAACGTTTTCGGTTTCGAATTTCAGTTGGCTCGCCAGCTCTATCGCCAGCATCGTCATCCACATCGTGTTCCTCCACCGTGCTGGTGTCCAAGGCGACGGGCGTGCCGCTCTCCATAGCCTCCTCGGCCGCCTTGGGTGGCTCCACCATCATACGCAGCACGCGCAACCATCATCATCAACAGCAGCAGCAGCAGACCCTGCAGCAGCAGCAGCAGAGCCACAATCAGCGTGTTGGAGGAGCGCAGCGTAATAACCACCGAAACCACCACCGACGTCGTCATCTGGCCGATCTGGACGACGATGATGATGATGACGCTGATGCTGAAGATGATGCCACAGCGCAGTTGCGTGCTGCCACCAATGGACATCATCAGCAGCAGCAGCAACAACAACAACATCATCAGCAGCAACAACAACAACAACAACATCAGCTGCAGCAGCAACAACAACCACATCCCCAACAGCCGCCGCATCATAATCATAGCCAGAATCACAATCATCAGAGCCAACATCACAACCATCATCATCAGACGCATCACAATCACAATCATCATCATCATCATCATCATCACAACAATCATTTCGATGATGATGATGACGATGAGAAATCATCACCGTCCCTGGCAACGGCTGCCATTATTAAAATCGAACCGAATCTCTATTCCTCGGGCTCCGGTGATAATTCCAATGATATGTTCATCAAGGAGGAGGTCATGTTTGAAGATTCCGCCGCACCGCATTCACCGCAATCACCGCCAAGCTCGAAATTTCGTATATCGAATTTCGATACCGATCTGGTGGATCATCATGTCGATCTAAATCATTCATTGCCGCCATATGGTAATCTCTTTGAACCGCACTCCATACCGGACAGCATACCCGTACAACTCTATCCCGACGATGATGATGATTTTCGTTTGGATCACAGTTCACTGGGTGGACTACACAATACCTCGTCCTCGACCACAGATGGTGATTTCATCAAAAAGGAATGGGTCTACGGCACGGCGACAAGTACCTATGCCATGAATGGTAAATTCGATGATGATAGCGATGCGCTCTGCGATGCGGCCAATTTTATATATAACTAAGGGGATTTTATGAAAATTTGAAGAAAGATTATATGATATGATATGATGATATATGAAAGGAGTTGGAGTTAATGGAGATGATTATGATGATGATAATGATGATATGATGATGATGCAGCCATGTGGTGTGATATGCCAAAATGTTGCAAACAACAACAACGGGGGAGGACTAACAACAATCACAACAAATTTGGATTAATTGAAACACACACACACATATACACACACAAACACATATACATATAAACATATATATATATATATATATATATATACCTAAATTATTCTTTTTATGGAAAAACCTATATATATATGTATATTTATATGTATATTTGCGCCAATTCTTATATACATATAATAACATATATATATGTACCATATATATGTATATATATATATAGATATATACATCTCTGTCGCGCTCGTGATCTTAACGTGATCTTAAACTAAATCAATGTGTAAAACGTATTTGTAACTCTATTTTGTAGCTTAAAAACAAACAAACAAACAATCTATATAGGATTTATCAGTATGTTGCAACTGTCTCTTTCACACACACACACAACCACAACATACCTACACAGTGTCTAGCTATCTCTTTCTAACTACTTTGTGCTCTGTCTCTCTCTATTTCATACAAAAACACTCTCTTTCTCTCTCTTACTGTTTGTCGAAAATCAAAACAATTTGTTTGTTTTTAAAAAACTTGGAAGCTTTTAAATATTTTTCCCAAGTTTTCCCCTCAAATGTGCTTAAGTTTTCCTTCCAAAATGTGCTTACGCTTTTCCCCAAAATTTCTAACGCTTTTTCCCAAATTTGCTTAAGTTTTTCCCACATTTTCTTACGCTTTTTACCCAAATTTTTCCTAAGTTTTCCCCCCAAATGTGCTCAAGCCTTTTCCCCAAATGTGCTTCAGCTTTTCCTCCAAATTTTCTTACGCTTTTTCCCAAATTTTCTTAAACTTTTCCGATTTTTCCCCACTTTTCTTTTGCACGCATTTTCCACTTAAGTTGCAAACGCTTTGATCTCGTTGAATTTCATCTTTATTTTTTATATGTTTTTCATAATTTACTTTTGAAATTGATTTTTTTTAATGCTTTAATTTAGAATTTAATCTTAACTTTGAGACAAAATGCGTGCAAAACCCACTTATTTCGCTGTGTGTTTTTCAGTATTTATTTTTAAAATTTTTATTTCTCTTTTAATTTGTTTGTTTAATCTCATATTTTAAATGATATATTATAAAAGCTAATGGCATGTTTTTGCAACTGTTCGAACCGGTGGAAAACCAACCAAAACTGTAACTTCTCACTGAAATTTTCACTTAAGATTTTCCCAATTGTTTTTGTATATGTTAAGCAAACTTGGGGGCCGCCAAACAAGAGGTCGTGGGTTCGAGTCCCGCTGACCCTCCTAGAAAAACTAGGTTATGGCGTAGGATTTGAAATCCAAACCCGTAAAAAGAATTGCTTCAGCGAAGGAAGTAGAAATTAGGGCAGAAAAAGTGCTTCCGGCTGTGACCCGATAGGGTTGTTACTTCTAAAAACCATTGTTTATCTATGCAATTATAATTAATACCCTAAACTTTGTTATGTTTCAAGATCTATATAGAAATATCATAATTTTTCTTTTTTTGGAAAATTTGTTAAGAACTTTTCTTTGGCTCTCTCTGACTGAAATACTTGAAAGCCATTGTAAATATTAGAAAATTTTTTTTGGAAAATTTACAGTTTGTAAAAGCGTTTAATTTACAGTTACAACGATATGCCATTTGTAGGCAAAATAAGAAAATTCTTGGGAAAATAATTTAGATATATATATATATGTACATTTATGTCAGTATTTTTTTATAAATCTCAGCAAAAAGTTGCAAGCTTTTCAACTAGTTTTCCACTCTTATATAATCTCTCTCTATATATATCATTTTTTTTGTTTTTTAATTTCCTAACAAATTTCATGTGCAATTTTCTCAAGAAACAACAACCACAACACATTGCTTAAAGAAATGAAGAATGTCGATTTTTAGTTTTCGAATTCGAAACGAAAAACTTAAGTTAAGAAAAAACAGAAATTTTTTATGTTTTTTGCTTTCATATATATGTTTTTTTTTCTTTTTTTTGTGTGCTTTTGAAACTTAAAAATGAAATTATTGCGGTTTCCTTAAAATAGTTGCTAAGTTTAAAGATGTTTTTTAACAATACAATACACACACATATATATATACATTATATAACTGAAGAAAAAAAATATATTATACTTATAAAAAACTAACTAAACTAATTAATTCATTAAGCACATGTATTTTTTTAATAGTTTTAAGCTTCAGAGCATGCTTTATACACACACACACACACACACACACACATACAAATAAACCGGACAACCCCCAACACACACACACACACACACCAACACACCGACCCATATATATAGTGCTTTGATCTTATATAACATACGTATATATACATATATATAGAAATATATTAAAAAAAATTATAATTTGCATTTAATGAACATTTCATTTACTTCTTTTTCTTTATTATTTCATCAAATTTTCGTTCCCCGCCCCCTGTTTTTTTTTTGGCGCAAATTGAACTTAAGCATTTAATGTTATAACCTCAAAAAAAACCGAAATTTTTGAAAACTATCTCAACATTTTGCTTGTTACGTTTGCTTTTCCCACACACAAAAAGCAAGCAAGAAAAACCATATATTATCTTATATATGAGTATATAACATGAATTTATCATATTTATATTATAAACAATTACAATAATATTAATAATACTATATCGAATTGTAGCTGCAAATTTAGCTAAATAGTTGTTAGTGCAAAATACTAAAAAAAAAAAAAACAGAAAAACCAGAAAAATTTATTACAATATGAAAGAAATCTGAGTTTTTTGAAAATGTTTTCCGTTTTTCGCTTTGTGCTTGTCATTCTTAAACATTTTGCTTATTGTTTAACAACACGCATTTTATGCTTTTTTTGTGCTTTTTTACCCATTCTCCCTACCGCCCCTGCCACGCCCGCAACAACATGTCTTCCGCACCGTCTTAAGAGTTGCTTTAAGAACTTCTGTTGAAAAGTTACAAAACGAAAATCGTACAAATTTTTAGCTAAATAACGCCACATGGAGCCCTCCTCAAAGTAACATCCATACCCTTGCAGCTAGGCTATAGATTAGTGGGGTAGCTTGCACTAGGAGAATGCCACCTGTCCTATCTTTAGGTCTTTCTTTGGTTTCCCAACTAGTTCAAGTCACATTTTCTACCTAGTTCAGTTCCAATTCATATTTCCCCACAGAACAAACCCCATTGGGAGCTTTTGACTTCTTTAGCGCTTGAACCCGTTGAGAATTATAACATCGAGCTGAAAGTTTTAAAAAAAGTCAGGCAGTTTTAACTTCGCTACACCGAAGTTTTCATGCTCTCTTCGAAGCTTTCGTATATATTATATAGAAATAGCCTTTTTGGTCCCAGCTTTAACAGTCCAAACATATTTAGCTATATGATAAACCACTCTAATTCTTTTGAAATTTTGTGGAACAGTAGACAATAAAGAATCCAAGGAGGCTGTCAAATTTCAATTCAGCAGCTTGAAAAACATGGGAATTATGGCCAAAACCGACGTTTAGTTATATGGCAGCTATATGATTTAGGTATTCTATGCTTTTGAAATTTAGTAGAGCCTTAGATAATATAAAAGCATAAGTATGTGTGAAATTTAGATCCAATAACTTGAAAACCAACGGAAATATGGTTAAAACCGACTTTTACATACATCCACATATGGTTTGATCCTTTTGATATTGGATAAGACAGTAGACAATAAAGAATTTAAGGGGCAGCTATATAAAATAATGGTTTGATCTGTCCGATTTTGAAAACGGATAACAAAAGAAGTCCCTATGCCAAGTTCATTATGGGGAACTACAGAGGGACAAGACCCAATCCATATATTTTTTCCTCCTAACCTGGGGATACAGATTTGGGGTCTCTTAAGCATTGCAAACTTTAGCACAATTTTCTTCGTGAAGAGTTTTACAAGCTATTGATATTGATTTATATTATAAGAAATAAAAGCAAAACTAGAATTTTTAAAATTTTCTGGGACATAACGTCGATTTCCGAATTCTGAACATAGAGAAAACATGAATTTTGGCCACATTTAGCATGAATAGATCAGAAAACAAAATCGGTATGAAAAATTTCATAAATATACCAATTTTTAGACCATCTAAGCAAGATCTATCGCAAGATTTGAGGAAAAACTTTAGCTGTCTTTATTTGTACCCAAGCTTAAATAATTTCAGAATACCTTACAAAATTTTGGATTGAATTGAAATACCATTATTCGGAAATTTAAAGAACTGTCAGATCAAATGCTGTTTTCAGTCTTCCAACAGTCATAACTTTTGCCAAAACTGAACTGATTTAAGCCCAGAATAGCTCAACATATAAAAATAGTATACAGTTCATATAAGTTCTAGGAAAACGTAGAGAGCGGAAGCCGATACTACTCAAACTTAGGTCTTTCATATAACTTTGACTTTCAAATTCTCCAAATATTAAAAAAAAATCAAAATCTGCCAAAAAAACAATAATTGTTTCAGAAATCTGTGCCATATCAAACAGAAGTTTAGAAATTTTAAGAATATTTTGGAAGATGAAAAACAACAAAGTTTGTGTTGCGTTTGAACTGATTCCTACAAATGTTCGAACTATGATCTAAAAGCAATAGCTGTACCAAATTTCAGAACAAAAGCTCCACGGAGAGCTGAGTTCTTAGAGAACATTTTTGTTATGGAGCGAGCTGCAAGGGTATAAACATGCATAAGAAAACGAGTAAAGAGTGCAGTAAAGGAGACAGAGAACGAGTGTCAGTAGAGAGTTAGCTGATCAGAGTAAAACCAAATGCCGATAAGGAACCCTCCCCCCAATCAAAAAAAAAAAAATACCAAAAAAAAAGATAACTAATTTTTGTATAATGGCAACTATTTTGTATACTGTAACTAGAAAGAAGAAGCTGCAAGCGGTGCAAAAACAAAAAAAGTTAAATTTAACAAGGTATTTCGCCCCACTGTACACAAACCACAGTCCATGAAAAGCCCCCCTATATAAGAGAAACTAGGGAAAAACTACCCAACAACAACAAAAAGCAAGAAGAAGAAGTAAATCTCAACGACTGCGCACACAAAAAGTGAACAAATTTTTTTGTATTATATGAAAAATGAAAAAAAAAACAAGATAAAAAAAATACCGAAAACTTTAACTTTAATATTATAAACAAAAAAATACTATTTTTTAAGTGTAAACCAAGCCTCAATTAAACAAAAAAAGTATATATATATATAGGCTTGGATGCCAAATTTTTCTGCAATAAAATTAAAAAAAAAAAAATACTTAAAAATACTAAAATACCGAGAAGTGAAGCGTAACAAGAACTTTATAGGCATATACATACATACATACATATATATGTACAAATACACGCACACACACACACAACACACACACATGCGTACGTACACTCATATGAAATTTGAGTTGGAAAAAAATACTAAAAAAATACTAAAAAATACTAAAAAATTACTTAATGAAACATATATTTTGTGTAGTTTCTTCTCTCTCTTATTTTTTGTGTTTTACTAACTGTACAACAACAACTGTATTTGGACCCGCCCACACTTGTAATGCCACGCCCACAATACACAATACAAAAATTAGAAGAAGAAAGGCAATATTTTTCCCTTTTTCTAGGTTGATTCTATGGCAAGAAGCCAACGCATGTAACACCTAGACCCTAGCAGTGTGTTTATAAAAAGAGCCGCATAATAGCTATCCGTCTGTCTGAACTAACTATATGAACTCGGCTTCCAGTGCAGCTATCCTCATCAAATTTGATATATATGTGCAATTTGATCATTATATTGTTATTAGAAATGTTTGAAAACCATATCGTTGAACTATAATATAAAAACGTATATTTTTTTTAAGGAAATTTTGTAAATATATGCGCTATGCTGCCCATAAAAATTGTTGTTCCGCCGTAACTAACTATGTGAACTCAGCTTCTAGTATAGCTAGTCCAGTGAAATTTGTTCAACTCGACGAGTTTCGGGGATTATAACATAAAGTAATGGGCTGAAAATTAGTTTTTACCCTTGTTAAGCCAAGTTTTTTAGCCAATATTTAGACTTATGCTGCCCGAAGTAACACTTATTTGTAGCTAGCTAGCTAGCAACAGATCAGTTGACCATATCTTATGGCATATAAGAAGGGAGAATCGTATTACTTGACAAAAAAAGAAGCTAAACTGGTTCTTATTGGGGGCCTCAGTGGACCAGTGTCCCGCCAAACAAGAGGTGCGAGTTCGAGTCCCTCCTAGAAAAACTAGGTTGTGGCGTAGGACTTGAAATCTACCCACGTAAAAAAGAGTGCTTCAGTGAAGGAAGCAGAAATAAAGGAAAATAATGCTTCAGGCTTTGACCCGATGGGGTTGTTATGGCCATATAATAATAATAGTAAGCTCGTTCTTATAGTTGAAGTGCAATACAAAAAAAATTTACATAAGATCAGAAAAAACACAGCTTTACTTTTGGGAACTACCCAACCGAACTCGGCTTCCACTGCAGCTAGTTTTATGAAATTTGGCATAGATAAGCCCTATGTCGAACCCAAGCATTATATATGCAATTCAGGGAGAATCAAGCTCAAGCGTTGTCAATTTTAAACTCTAAATATGTTAAGCTATACTATGAACACCAACTGCCAGGGTATACAAACTTCTGTGTGAAACGAAGTTAAACAATTTTTATGATTTTTTTTAAGTAAATGTACCTAAAAAAATGAAGTTAAAAGTAATATATATAATATAAATATATATATGTATGTATTTTTTTTTTTGTAATGTATTAAACAATCAGAACTTGAGACGTCTTCGATTTGTTTATGGGACGACAAGCAAAACAAACATAAGCAAATTAATAATAATAATAATACTAATAATAATAAACATATACACATGGATATATATAGTATATATATAGTATAAATGTGTAGTTTGAAGGAAAGAAAGGAAAGGAAAGGAACGAAGAAGCATATGCTACTATTACATAATTCTAATAAACGATAAAATTGTTTTTAATGGCATAAGGTAAAAAAAAAATTGTTAATGAAAATGATAATGAAAATGATGATGATGATGATAATGAGAGGAAAAAATAGCACAAAAGTTGACAACAAACCCTGAAAAACTTGTATTATGTTGGAATTGACTAAGAATTTTTGATTTTGGGTTTTACTTTATATAGTATATATATATATATATGGTATATATAGTATATATATTTTGATTTTCTTCTTCTTCTTCAACTCGAGTAACTGAAACGCTAAAGCAGAGAGGAACGGGAGAAAAGTTTTTTAAAGCATTTTCGATAAATATATTAAAGAAATAAAGAAATAAACCGAACAAAGCCGAACAAATTTCAATCTGAACAAAACCTAAAGCCCACGAAATATATGAAATATATATATATATATATATGTATATATGTATATGTATATATATATATATAAATATTGATATATATTATGAATGTCTAGTCGTATTTTCAGTATTATACAAAAAAAAGTGCGTGAACAAAAAAGTAAAAATTTTGAAAAAATAACAAAAAAAATTAAGTGTGTAGCATAAAAAAATTATATATATATATATGTATATATATATATATGTATGTATATAGAAAAAATATATATATATCTATATATATAAACAATTTTTAGAAGCATTTTTAACATATATTAAAAAAAAGAAAAAATAAAAAAATAAATGAATGTTTACATAATTATCATATATATATATATATATATATATATATATATATATATATATACACATAACATATAT